>JAOPHQ010003439.1:105000-132500 GCA_030340625.1 Merluccius polli
CCTGCTGATAGGAAGTGAGCCAGCAGGTCAGAACAACCATTCAATCTCCAAATATGGTCGACAATGATAAACATTAGACCTCATTTTCTGTCCTTCACAGTGGCTAATGTGAACTCCAGCTGTGAAATGAGCCCACCTGAACAAACCTTAATGCACACCGCATTGTTGACTTATACAATTGAACAGCTCTGGTCTGTCTTCTCAAAATCACCAAGAGAAGAAGAAATAAAGTGATTTCTCAACACTTAATCAGTGGTTACAATGAAGCTGAAACAGAAGGTGAAGGGTCAAGCTAACATAAGCTAAGCTAACTAACTGATCCCCCCCCCCACACACACACACACACACCTGCTACTGGAGCTAAACTCGGAGACACAAGCCATTGACTGCTCTGTGCTATAGGCTATAGGAGACGATGCCAGATTATGATAAATTGCTCTATTTCAACCACCTGGATTTTGGTCCCTAACTAGAGGTGTCTGTTAGCTGTCTGCGACACAGTTAAAGACCACTTAAAACCTTAAATAAATCATATAGTCAGCATTCTGCTCTGTATGGCCTACAGCCTGAATCTGGCTCTAATGACTTAATGTTGATGAATGCTCCACCAGCCACTGATTCGAAGCACATTTTAAACCTGCGTTCATGTCATCCAAAAATCATTTGACACGTTGATTTTTATGAGGTGAAAGATATTCTCAAAGTTGTTTAATTTTCCGATCTGATTGTAGGTTGAACCAAGGGGCTTTACGATTACACTTCCAAGTTTAAATAGCAAGCAACAAATCAGCTTACAATGTGATTAACCCTCCCTCTCCCTCCCTTCTCTCTCTCCCCCTCTGTCTCTCTCTCTCTCTCTCTGTATGTCTATCTCTCTCTCAGCCTTGTTTGTGATATGATCTGACATCATCAAAAACAACAACAACCAGGAAATCATCTGTGATGTCATCAGCGCTGGGTGCAGGGGGCGGGGCCATACACAGATGGGCGGGGCCTATTCAGGTGCTGTCCATGCTGTTGCTCTTCCAACTAGCGTGGCTGCCGGCCGTGACCTCCGACCTCTATGCTCCCAAGGCCATACTGGGGACCCAGACAGGACCGCGCCTCCAGCTCTCCCATGCAGGTAGGCAAAGCAAGTCAAACACCTACCCATCCATTGATTGATCAATCTCAATCTATGGCAATCAATCTTGACCTATCTCTGTCGATCTTTCTGTCTCTGTTCTTGCATTGAGATTTTTTTAGTGTTAATATTAGTTAGCTTTAAAATATAAGTAACATTTTTATGTTGAATATGATAAACAAAACAGCCCTAATTTGTTTGGTTTACTTGGCTACACTGTTGTGAAAGCCTGAAATTCAAGCATTTCTGAGTGTATTAATCCCAATCCCTCTGCAGTAAAGGAATGATTAACCCAATGTCTACCAGACTAACCCTAACCCTAACCCATGTTCTAGCAATGAGTGAATCATTTCATCGGAGCGTGTTCCTGTACGTCTCAGGGGATGGCCGCTGAACGATAATAGGACAGCACGTTAAAACATTATCTTGAAGAGCGGTGAAGTAACGTCTAGTGCTTGGTGCGGTCGTCAAAGCAGTCTGGTTCCTCTATACGCTACCTCAGTGACCTGCCAGGGGGCTACTTTTGGAGTGGAAAGTATTGTTTGGTTTTGACAACAATACACAGCAAGCTATTAAACTGCTGAGTTAGACTAATTTTCCATTATTATTTTCCATTATGATTATTTTAACAGAAGGATAAAGATATAGCAAAAGCTACTTCCAAAGAATATGTTTGGTTGCATCTCACTGTGCTGATTATGACTCAGTAGGCCTATCTGAAGGATTTTTTTTATGGTAAAGGTGCTCAGATTCACTAACTAACTAGTTGTACAGCGTTTATGTTCCTTTAATATCAATGACGTATTACATTCATAACTTCACAGTACAGTAGGAGCATGCTTACCTGGTCATCATCATTATGGCCAAACAAGGAGGTCAAGGGTCAAATCCCTCCGAGTGACTTCAGAGTGACGCCTAACATTAACCTCATCAACACCATGGAGGCCGATACGAAGTTGTTAGCTGCTAGCTCTTAGCCACTTAGCCTTGGGCTATGTCTCAGACAGTAGCTATGTGGGGTTTAACGGTGCGTGGCAGGCTAGTTAAACTCAAACAGTGAAGTGAGAGTTTGAAGAGGTTTTAATAAGCAAAGAAGCAGCTTGTTAAGGTGTCTCCTGCTGTTAGTGTAGCTGAAGGACTGATGGAAATACTGTAAACGTTTTGTATAGAAACACACACACACACACACACACACACACACACACACACACACACACACACACACACACACACACACACACACACACACATATTTTGAGTGTGTTATTGTGGCTGTTTTCAATTTTTTAGGTTTGTATTTGTGTATGTGTGTGTGTGTGTGTGTGTGTGTGTGTGTTTGTACTTGTAAAATGTATGTCCTGTTCATTGCAACATTCCAATGTGCTCTCTATTATCTTCTGGCATAGCAGCACATTGCCTGGGGAACACACACACACACATATACACCGCCCTAGACGTGAGTCATCGTGGTGGAGTCAGTATAGGACCGCAGGTATCGGTCATATTCTAGTGTAAACCCACAGAGAGGGGGTGTGACTCCGATTTGAAGGATTTCACTTTCTAATGTGAACGTAACTCACACCAGACTTCAAACCTGTTTACATTTTAAACTGTTAAAGTGTCACATGCCTCTAACTGGTAGCCCTACACCTCCATAATGTAAACCAAACACCATCTCGCAGCGCTCCTCTTTCACTCTTCATCTTCTCCCACGCGTGCAGGATTCAAGCCAGCAACCCCATGATTACGTCATAATTTACTATTGAGTCATTTACATTACATGTGTACATTATGAGCAGGTAGGGATGAGGGCATCTTGCTCAAGGATGCCTTGATAGGTAGACTGCAGATATTGGGGGTATTTACCCAACAGTACCTACCAATTATTAATGATTATTGGTTAAATATTTTAGCAGTAACGACCAAAGACTGCAACCTTTTCCAATTCAGATTCAGAGTACTCTATTGATCCCGAGGGAAATTGTTGCTGTCAAAGTTTCTCTGCTCAAAGATAGAAAGATAATAAGATAATAGTGCAAATAGGGAATAGAAATAAGCGAAACCTTTAAAACCAAAAATACAGTGTAAGGCAATACAATTAATAATGTGCAATATAATACTCAGGACAACAATCATCACTGGTTGGTGGTTCCTGAGTTTGTGGCTCACTGCGACACTTTCACCTCCCTGAGCCGCACCACTAATCCGGGTCACGGCACCAATTTACCAGCGTTACATCCCCCACACCCGGTGGGATCTGAACCAGAAGTCATGGGTTCTAACAGGCGTGCTTAGGATCTGTCAGGTTAACTAGGGAGGCTACTCCAGACCCTGTGAAGGACTGATAACCTATTGGTCCTCTCTTATCAACGCTGTAGGAAAGGAGGGATCAGTGACAGGCGACAGCGGGGACGGCGTGGTGATTGGTTGGTGATTGGTTGATGGTTGGATGTTGGTCGGTTGGTTGGTGTCTGGTTGGAGGTAAAGCAGGTCATCTGGTAACCGGAAGGTCGCTGGTTCGATCCTGGGCTCCTCCTGTCTAAGCTGTCGAGGTGATCCTGGAACAAGAAGGGGAGAAAAGAGAGAGGAAATAGGGAGAGAGGGTGAGGGAGGGAAATGGCGTGTCGGTTTTGGGGGGACGTGGGGGGGGCGGTCCTTAAGGTTAATGAAGCTGTGAGGCAGCTATGAGACAGAAAACAGACCAGAAAGAGAGAGAGAGAGAGCGAGAGGGGGGGGGGGGGGGAGGAGCGAGAGAGAGAGAGGGGGGGGGAGAGCGAGGTCAGAGATGATTAGCCTCAGGTTTCTTAAGGTCGAATTTTTGATTTTTTGTGTGCGTGTTTGCACATGAACGCTCGTATGCATTGAGGTGTGTGAGTATGTGTATCGAGGATTTTTTGGGGGAAACTCAGAACCTTTTATACTACATTTATACTACTACTAGCACTACTACATCTATAATAATAATAATGAAATCTTCTTCTCTCTCTCTCTCTCTCTCCCCCCCCCCCCCCCCCCCCCCCCCCCTCCCGTCTGTCTCTATGTCTCTTTCCCGGTCATGGTAGAGAGGAGTGTTTCGTTAACAGATAGCAGGTTTCCAGATAACAGTAAATAACAGCTTGTAGTCAGATAGGCTGGAGATAGCACATCATATATCACACACACACACAGACACAGACACACACACACACACACACACACACACACATTGAAGCCTATTTCCAATCACCTTCAATGGGTACTGAGCTGAGTGCAGTTATGTGTTTTTGTTGGAGTGTGTGTGTGTGTGTGTGTGTGTGTGTGTGTGTGTGCGCGCACACACACACACACACACACACACACACACACACACACACACACACTACTGTTCTGCTTGACTGACTCTGACTCTGAGCTGTGACCCCCCCCAGAGTTTACCAAACACTCTGCTACACTTCAACCCCTTCAAAAGTGTGTGCGTGTGCGTGTGTGTGTGTATCTGTGTGTGTGTGTGTACACACGAGTGGGCGTGAGTGTGTGTGTGTGTGTGTGTGTGTGTGTGTACCAGCGTGTGTCCATGTGCTGTATATATATTTCAACCAGAGGAGGGTATGTGGTTATTTAGTGTTTAAACTCAAATCCCATAGTTTGATTTCAGTCACTAAAGGGTGGTGATGTTCTTGGCAGACCTCGATATTCTGGTATCTTGACATCGTATATTTACTATTAAGACCATCAATCTGTTTAATAAATGATCTTTGCTATTCCTAGAGTGTGTATAATATCATAATGACATCTAGCTGGAATTATTTATGTCTTGTTATTTTAATGTCTCAGATGTAGTCTTTATTTATAGTATTTATCATCCATAGGATTTATAACCAAAGTCCACAACTCAAAGCAATCAGGTCCCTTAAGTCAGGGGTTCCCCAACTTCATGCTGTGACCCACCTGTGGAGCTACTTTTGGCCCAGCACCCACCAATTTTTTCAGTAAAATAAGCAATATATTTTCATTGCTGTGTCAAAAAAAATAGGTATTCCCCTTTCAGTCTTCAAACATACTAATGATTAAATGAAACAGACAAGACATCTAGGCATGCATATATATATATATATATATATATATATATATATATATATATATATATATATATATATATATATATATATATATATATATATATTCAATCTAATCTATTTTTTATATAATTTATTGGAGCCATCCTGCCACCCACTTGGTCCCCTTCCTGTGACTCACTTATGGGTCATGACCCATTGTTTTAACGCCACTGCCTTGGATGGCCCCAGAACCACATGTTGAGAAACCAGGAAACATAATGTTAAAGAAAACTGACCCCACTCTTCCTCTAATGATGTCAGAGAGAGAGAGGGGGAGAGGGGGAGAGAGAGAGGGAGAGAGAGAGAGAGAGAGAGAGAGAGAGAGAGAGAGAGAGAGAGAGAGAGAGAGAGAGAGAGAGAGGGACAGAGAGCAATGGAGAGAAATGAGGAAGAGACAGGGAGCTTGATGAAGAGAGAGAGACCGAGAGATAGAGAGAGGGGGGTCGTCAGCCTTGCAGTCTGTCCTCCAGAGATTAACAGGACAGAACCAAAATAAACTGAGGAATTCATCACATCCGTGGAGGGCAGCCAGGTCATTCCTGAACTCAGCGCACGTTGGTTCGATTCCCAACACTGCCACATACTCTGAGATGTAGTAGTTATTGTTTGGAGAGAGTTAGGAGTTGTAGTTTAATGTTACCTCAAGGTCTCCAAAGTACAACTGCCACATACTCTGTAATGTGGTAGTGGTTGTGGTAGGAACGATTTAGTAGTTGTACTTTAATGTTTATGCAGACATTAACATAGACAATTCAACATACAGTTAAAAGTGATGGTTGGTTTCCAGATGTTTCCACAGAGTTTAGTCTTGACCACGGAGGGATGGTCTGTATATTTGTCTGCTTTGTTTAATTTCTCTTTGACAGGCAGTTCAGAGAATACCGCCTTTAGACCTCTACTGATTGCTGACTCACAATGGGGCAGTGTGTGTGTGTGTGTGTGTGTGTGTGTGTGTGTGTGTGTGTGTGTGTGTGTGTATACATGAGGAATTACTGCGCTAACATCCTCCTACAGCTGCTCGATGGTGTTTTTATTTCCAGTTTAGTATTAGTTAGCCTTGTTTGTTTTGAAGAAAGTGTGGACTTTTAATCATCCACACAGACTGATCACTGCAGCACTTCCCACTGAATGGTTAACTCTAAGCAGACATCACTCTAAAAGTGAATAGCTTTCAAACATCCTATTCCTTCCACCAATGACTACAAGTCAAAACGCCCCTATAGGAGAGCTAACCCTTTTCATTATTATAATAAGAACATTATCAAACTTCAGATCACATTGATCAATACTTCTTGACTAAAAATTGTAGAACAACCTACTACTAAAATAAATAAACCCAATAAAGGAAAACATACCCAGGGACAATCGAAAAACCAGGCATATATGTGTATATATACATAAATCATGTGTTTCTGAACACTAGAAGCACCTCCGCTCCTAGAAAGCACTATTGATTATATGTCAATCAAAATGTTCTTATGACTGCAGCATGAGTCCATCCAGGGCAGTCAAAGTGAGGTATTGTTGCTCTGTTGTGCTTCTCTCTATTGTCAATAACGTTTAGGCCGTGGAATCCATAATGGTGACATAAATGTGTGTTTAATGTCATCCCCCATGGCTAATAATCACATTTTACACACATCTGTCTCTGGATGTTTCTAACCTTTTATATCTCACTGAACAAGAGGGTCTTTTCCATATCCTTACAGTCCAACTCGTGGACTGTAGTAAATGTGTGTGTAATAAATCTCTGTTTAAACTACGTGGTTCAGAGGACTGTATCTGTGGCGGTGGGTCCTGACACGGGGCTATCTCCTACCGTGTGATTTATTAAACCCGGGATCACCCCCTCTGATCCCGGGGTGAGGAGGACCTCGACGCTGCTCTACAGCACTTCTCTAGGAGGAGACCCAGAGCTCCCTCTCCGCTGCGTGGTGGACTTCTTACACGTGGGTTTTATGGTGTCCCTACAGCTGTGTGATGGATAGGCCCGGTCAAGAGGTGAATCCTCTTAGCTGGAGTCAAGTCAGAATTCCTGTTTCATCATCGTACTCGCTGAGACTTTTGTTACCATTTAGTCATTTAGTGGACACTTTTATCCAAAGCGACCGTGAATCCAGATACATGTCATTAACAAGCAGCTAGAGGGTTAGGGTATCTTGCACTAGGGTGCAGGTACACTGCTACTGGGGATCGAACCAAGAACCTTTCGACACCCTAACCGTTACACAGTGTCCTGTGACTGAATGCAACTAAATCAACTAAGTGAATCAGCCGTTCCTCGTCCAGGACACTGTGTCCTACAGCGCAGGAAATAGATGGAAACAAACAGAAAAGTTCAGCTCAAAGCGGCACGCCGTGTCGCTCGCCGCCAGTTAGGACATTCCAATAGAAAACACTGCAATCGAACTGAACCCCCCCCCCCCCACACACACACACACACACACACACACAGTTTTAAATCCAACGTGGCTCTTCTTTTAAGAGAAAGCATTGCAGCAAAACAGAGTGGTGCAACACATGTATTGTTGCGCAATATTGTTGTTGTAAGTGCTCAGCTGCAGCCCTAGCATGCCTCGAGAAGACATAAGTGATTACTCAGGATCCTGGATAAGCTAAAGCATAGTGGACAGCATGTAGCATGCAAGCCAGGCTGGGTTCACCAGGGCTGGAGGGATCTGTCTTTTTGTGCAATCTCTCTCACAGGAACGCTGCTCAAACTGTGGGTCAGGACCCCTATCTGGGCTACGTTAGGCATGAGGAAAATTGAGGGTAGAACAAGTTTTCCCATGATGCATTGAAGTTGATATGTTTTGTTATTAGTCCAAAGTGGTTACATTTTTGGTGTAGTTTATGTATTAGGTTAAATCTTCTTATGTTAAGGTCAGGGTTTGGTGTAGCTTAGGTGGGGTGTTAAGGTCATAGGTATTGCGGTCATTTCTCCAATGTGTTCCTCAGCGGACATCCTTCTCTCTGTTTAGACCATAGACTGTATTGAATAGGTTAAGACTTACTTCGGTACTTTAGTGTTCATCATCAGCTCATTCTAACCTGTGGGGCATGATGGAGGTGGTGTGGGGGGTGTGGCGTCGCCTGGAGTATCTCCTGCTGTGTGAGTGTGAATAATAGCTGGTAATTGACGAGGAAGACAGTGGTAGCTCCTACTGCTGGTATCTGTGAGAGATGAGCTGTGATGTGAACCCCAAGATCATCATTTGGGTGGGAGGGGGAGTGGGGGCTTAGGGGCTGGTAACTGACAGGGCTTATCAAAAAAAAAGAAAAAAACGTGCGAGTGTGAATATACGTGACTAAACAGTTGACTAAATGGTTGAATCATTCTAAACACAGCATCGGTGACCATGAGACTTTACTGGCCATCTATTTCAGCACTAACACTAGGTTTCAGATGTTTTTTTATCAAATGAAACCACAGCTGTTCTGTGTGTAGTCGTGAGAGAAGACCGATTACCCTCGTATCGAGGTGAAAATGGCCCCTGGAGTATTGAAGATGAATGGATTCAACTCAGTTTACTCTGAGATGAGTCCATGGATGTGCTGGCATGGTGCTCACAGTTAAACACATTGTTTACAATAATTCAATACAAATGTATGCAGGTAGCAAGTAATAAAGTGAGTTTGTTTGTCTGATTAGTAGTATTGAGAGTTCAGTATTAAACCCATCTATTGTACATCTAGCGGGAGAGAGAGAGAGAGAGAGAGAGAGAGAGAGAGAGAGAGAGAGAGAGAGAGAGAGACTATGGGAGATAAAGAGTGTGAGGTGGGAAGAGCAGAGAGAGATCGAGAGAGAAGGGGGAGATAGATATGAGGGGCAGACAGTGGGAGGGGGGCAGAGTGAGAGAAAAACAGAGAGGCAGAGAGGGAGAGAGATAGATAGCATAAACGAGAGGGAAAGAGACGGGGGAGATGGAGAGAGAGAGAGAGAGAGAGAGAGAGAAAGAGAGAGAGAATAACTGAGAGACATAAACAGAAACAGAGGCTATATTCATAGCAGCAGTAGGAATGCCCATCTGGGCCCAGTTTATCACGACATGTCACATCGAGGGTCAGGAGGAGCTGGTGTCCGTGTGGCCCTGCGTGACCTCCTGTGAGAAGGTATATTCTGGCGTGCTCCTGACGTCAGCAGCTGGACACAGGGCTATAGCTGGCCAAGGCCACGTCTTCTCCACGGTTAGCCCCGGAGCTTCGCTCTGAGGGAGGCAAGTCTGTTTATTCTCTCATTCTCCCTCTTTCCCTCACTGGGTCTAACTCCATTTTTAACTTGCAGAGAAAAACACACACTGGTACACACAGTAACACACAGAGAAACACACACAGTGACAGACATACGAACACAGATAGCAACATACACACATGTAAACAATTCTTAAAATACGGTGAGTGCAGACGTTGTCAGACATTGGGTGGCTGAACAGGACAGGACCCCTCTCTCTCTCTCTCTCTCTCTCTCTCTCTCTCTCTCTTTTTTTTTTAAGGAGTTGGTGGTTCCCAGGTTACGTCATTTTAATTGACAAGAGTAACAGATAAACACACACACTAACACACAGATAAACACACACACTAACACACGCAGTAACACACCCAGTGTGTGCGTCGTGTTACTATACACAGAGCAGTAGTGGTACATTAAGAGTCGAGGGAAGGGAGAGGGCGAGAGGGAGAGAGGGAGAGAAGTGAGGGAGAAACGTGAAATGGACGTGGAGTTGGAGAGGGATCAAAGAGGTTGAAGTTTTAATTGAAGAGAGAATAAATATTTTTAGCACAGTTCACACCATCCATCACTCGCTGAGGTAGGAGAAGTTAGAAAGGGATTAAAGCAATCAATAATTTATAGCACAAGACAGCACAATAACACATAGAGAAACACACACACACTAACACACAGTAACACACACACGCACGCACGCCCACACAGGCACACACACACACACACACACACACACACACACACACACACACACACACACACACACACACAATGAATCACAGAAAGAAAAACACAATAACACACATGCTAACACACACACACACACACACATACACACACACACACACACAAACACACATTGTAACCTGGGTTTGTGACCTTCACCACAGATGTCACCTGTAATCGCCATGACAACACAGACCTTCTGGTCTCCTACTAAAGCTAAACAGGAAGTGAACATGAAGTGAACATGAGGCTTTAAAACCAGCAGCCTTCACCCTGCAAGTAGACCTCATCTCACCTTCCTCATCCTTGGAGGATCTGCTTCCAGTCAGGCTGATGACGAGTTTATTTACCCCCAGTAACCCAGGGGGAGAGGAGACCCTTGAGAAGGAACACACAGGAGGGGTCTCCTCCATTACCCTATTAGAGGTCACGCAGGTGGTCACGTGACACCTATGTGATGACGCACCGGACGGCAAAAACTCCTTATCAACAAAGCACCTCAGCAGATCTCCACCGGCAAAATGGTGACTTCCCGCTCCGCATTTGGATGCAGTACCAGCGCACAGTTTGTGGAGTGTCATTGTATTGTTAATGTTGGCCTTAGGGCTGCAACTGATATTTATAATCGCAAATGCCATCACAACTTACCGGAGTCCAATGTCTTAAATTTGCTTGCTTTATCTGACAAGCAGCCAAGACAAACTAAAGTATTTATTTTATAATGAACCAAACATATACATTTCTAAACGGGATTTGTACTTGATAAATTACCTAAATGATTCATCGATTATACAAATTTGATCGATTAATTGACTATTCGTTGTAGCCCTAGTTGGCCTTCTCTTGATATCATGTCATCTCCACTGAGTTGAGATGGTGAAGATTGTGAAGTTCGGCCATTTATCTTTTGGTCAATTTACACAAACGCTTTGTTGACAATCTCACGTGACCACACAACCTCGATAGTGTGGGAGTGTCCACATGTGGGAGTGTCCACCTAGATGTATAGCCTACCTACCAGTTGGTACAGTCCACTGGGCAGGCTGATCTATCTGAAGATCTACCAACCTAAAGGTGGTAACATATGGGCCCTTGGGGAATAGAACTGTCAGAGGAGATGAGTGATGGGGTTGAGTTGGACAAGGATCAAAGCTCTCAGCGAAGAAATTAAGTGTGAATAAATACAGCACCGTTCACATCATCCATCACCCACTGTGGTAGCAGGTTTACAAAGAGATTAAAGGATTTGGCTCATTCGGCACACACACACACACACACACACACACACACACACATCTCACACACACACACACACACATCACACACACACACACACATATACACACATATACACACACACACACACACACACACATACATACACACATACATATACACACATAAGCAAAATCTTTGCGACTATAAATGCAAATGTGTGTACACGTGTATCACACATACACAATCACACACACACACACACACACACACACACACACACACACACACACACACACACACACACACACACATATAGACTCCTGCAGCATACATGAACACACACTTAAGCATGAGACCACAAATGTAAACACGCGGGCACGAATATGCACACACACACACACACACAGACCCCTGCATACTTTCCAAGCCCTTCTCAGACAGGGTTCAACATAAACATTAAAATAATTAGTAAGAGTGCGATGACGTCAACAGTGGTGGACACACACACATAGACACACGCACACACACACACACACACAATGACATATACAGACATATACAGACAGATATACAGACATTTATACAGACATTGTGTCTCTTTCTCTCTCCTGTATCCATTCTCTCTGTTTGGTAAATACATCGTCCAGTGCATGCAGTAAAACAGACTACATGAAACATCTGTCTACTGTCTAGCTCCTCTCATGCTAAACGTTGCCTTTAGGAACACAAACACTCAGGAGAGGGTAGTGGTTATGGCTGTTCAACTCCCAGCTGAAAAGGTACTGGACTCGATCCCCTCATGTCCGCAGCCTACCTGCCATGGCATCCTTGAGCGAGATTACGAGGGTTGTGGGTTCTGTTCCCTGTGTGATTCACAGCCGTTAGAATGGAACAATTCGGTTACGGGGTCTATTCCCTCCCATGATCCGATCTTATTGTTATGACGTTATTCAATAAACAGACATGTGTTGTATTGACAATAGTTAGTGCACACTGGCATAATTAGTTTAGTACGTTAGTCACAAAGTGAGAAGGCTGAGAGTTCAAATCAAGCAAAAGCTAAGAATAAAAAAACAGACAGCAAGGACAACAGTAACACCAGGCGCACAGCAACACAGACACTGTGTTTCCCCGTTTAGCTTTAAGCTAAGTAAACACTTCACCAATGTCAGTTGTCGGTGGTTCTAATTGGTCCATTTATCTTGACCTCCAACCGGTGTCGAGAAACAGCCAGCTACCTGATCCTGTTTTAAAACAAATTACCTTCGCAACTTTACCTGTTGATATAGCTCTGATTAGCACGTTCTCACGTACATCTGTTTATTTTCCCCCCGGCTTCTGGCTCTGCTTCAGAAACTGTTTGCACCTCAACGTGCTGGCATGTTGCTCAAGGATGTCTACAGGTAGACTGTGCACATTGGGGGTCGAGTTCCTTTCTCTTGGGAGGCACCCTGACCACTACACTATCCTGACCCTAATGTCAAATAAACAATGTTGTGCGTGTGTGCGTGTGTGTGCGTGCGTACCTGTGTGTATGTATGTGTGTGTGTGTGTGTATGTGCGTGCGTACCTGTGTGTGTGTGTGTGTGTGTGTGTGTGTGTGTGTGTGTGTGTGTGTGTGTGTGTGTGTGTGTGAAGTAAGTGCTACCTGGCTTCACTGTGAAAACAAACATCAGCGTTTCAGTTTCTGACCGCGACAGGAATTATGGGATATTCTATATCCTGCTCAAGGTTACCATAACAACAACCCCAAACGTGTGGCCTTCAGAAGTATTTGCTCGTGTCAGTGTTGTGATATCAGGTGACCACCATGAGGTTGTCCTGGGTGTTTGTGGTGGAAGTGACCTCACACAGGAAGTTCAGTTTTAACAGATGACCATTTACGGTCATCTATCCAGTTCAGTTACTCTGGAGTAGCAATCCAAGAAACAGATATGTAAATGTTGATCAAATCCCCATTTTGAGTTCTTCTGTTTTGCCCCAACCACACATTAACAATTTCAATATTTGACCCAAAACAATTTATGGTTTGAAACACCACCCTAAAAAATAAGAACTTGTCAAAACAATATAATAAGGTAACTGTTTCCAGATGAATGGTGTGGATTTCCCAAAAGAGGAGTATTGTTTCTATAGAGTTGGACTGAAAACTGCTCTCCAATAAGATATGAGTCTGGTTGGCTGAAGTCCATTAACTGAATCCAAACATCTCCACGAGATTTGATCTAATCAGCACTATTTTACCATTTAGACACTTTTATCCAAAGTGACTTCCAGTGAATACATTCCAGATACATGTCATTAAGGGGCACGTAGGGGTTAGGGCATCTTGCTCAAGGATGCAGGTTAGACTGTGGACATTGGGGATCAAACACATGTAGAGGAACCACGAAGGCAACTTTTTTAGTACATACACGGGGGACAGTGAGCAGGGTTGGTGCTCCGTGCTTACCCAGAATGCACTGGTCTCCATCAGCGTCTTCTTCTGTGGTCACCGCTGGCGCGTTACCGTGAGACGTGGGTAAAACATATATATACAGTTACAGTGACACACATATAGATATATATATATATATATATATATATACTGCCATGTAAAAACATACAAAAAAGGAGTTGAGAGATTACTTCTGCGTGAGTGTGTGTGTTTGTGTGTGTGTGTGTGTGTGTGTGTGTGTGTGTGTGTGTGTGTGTGTGTGTGTGTGTGTGTGTGTGTGTGTGTGTGTGTGTGTGTGTGTGTGTGTGTGTCCATGCATGCATGCTGTGCATGGTGGTGTGTCTACATATGTATGTGTAAATTAAGGTTATCTTGTTGGCACTGTGTTGTGATGTGTTTGATATTCAACACACTGCAGCTGTCAGAGATACAGAGATACACGACGCAGAACAGACAGCAGAGGAATCCCTCATTTCCTATCTAAACCACACATTTCTATCTGCTGGAGCCCGCCCTCTCCTCCCTCTCCCTTTGGTTGAACCACACCTGTCAATCAAAGTTACAGCTGCCAAACTGATACAGATGCTGGATGCAAATTCATCGGTTGTAGTCGTCACCGGTTGACCTAAATGTGACCATGAAGTTAAACAATAAACATATGAAATAGTTAAATTGAGGATGAGATAGTGGAAACATTTTAGTGAACGTGTTGAAATGTTTGAGGGAATGGGGGGCAGGTGGAACTTGAGATCAAAGTAGTTAAAAATCTAGACATTAAACAGACCCAGTTGCTGTGTGTGTGTATGTGTGTGTGTATGTGTGTGTGTGTGTGTGTGTGTGTGTGTGTGTGTGTGTGTGTTTGTGTGTGTGTGTGTGCATGTGTGTGTGTGAAAGTTGTAATGCCAAGAGTTGGCCAGCTTTAATAACCCCTCTCTCTCACACACACACACACACACACACACACACACACACACACACACACACACACACACACACACACACACACACACACACACACACACACACACACACACACACACACACACACAAGCAGTGTCTATCATCTCTATCTCTATCGCTGCACACATCTCTTCTACTTTCCTAGTTAAAGATCAGATCAGATCAGATCTTGTGGCCGTCCAGGTGAAACATGGGTGGTCAGCAAGATCAACCAACCATCTTATAGCACTTCTCCTGTGGAGAACGTCTCCATGGTGACCTGTAATTACATCCTCTTGACCTGTTCACCTTTCACCTCTCATAATCCCAACTTTACACACACACACGCACACACACACACACTCGCACCACGCGGGAACAAAATCTGTGCAGAACAAAGCGTTGAGTGAAGAAAAGGAAGGGGTCGTGACCTTTAGTCATTGACCAATCAGACATAATCCGGATCATCGGCGGCCAATCAGAACTAATCAGAATCAGCTCAGAGGGAAATGGAGCGTTGAGCCACTTAACTGAAATCACTCCAGAGTCAATGAAGCTGAAGACACCACCTGCACACAAGCCTATACGACTGTTGTTACACTCATACAGCTTATATCTTACTATACATCCTACTATAAAGTTTATAGTGCGTTTCTTTTAAAGTACACAACCTGCAAACCAGCCTATAAGACTGTTGTTACACTCATACAGCTTATATCTTACTATACATCCTACTATAAAGTTTATAGTGCGTTTCTTTTAAAGTACACAACCTGCAAACCAGCCTATAAGACTGTTGTTACACTCATACAGCTTATATCTTACTATACATCCTACTATAAAGTTTATAGTGCGTTTCTTTTAAAGTACACAACCTGCAAACCAGCCTATAAGACTGTTGTTACACTCATACAGCTTATATCTTACTATACATCCTACTATAAAGTTTATAGTACGTTTCTTTTAAAATACATAACCTCATGTAGCTTATATATATATTTATCTTATATCTAACTATAATATATAATATATAGCTATATCTAACACTATCAGCCTGGAACTAACTGCAGATGTTCTGGTGAAACCAAAAATTAACGTCAAAGCTTTTCTCTCTCACTGTCTGCGTAGAGAGATGCCACATGTGAATGTAAAAACATTAAACATGTCCTTGATTCAAACACAAATGTGGATATTAAGACTGACTGGGATTAATTCAATCCAGAAAGATGCAAATAGTGGTATTCATGACATCTTTACAGTGGGAACTTGGTGGGGTTTTGTGAGTTTAAACTAAATAAACTAGGAGGCTACGATGCTAACAGGGTAGCATAGCTGTGGAGATTGAAGAAGTTTGAGGTCAGTGTAGCTTCAGATTCAAAATACCGTCTTCATCCCAGGGGGGAATGGTTGCGGTCACAATTGCTGTGCTCAAGATACAAAGGAAAAAAGTACAAACATAAAATAAAAAAATACAGCAAGGCAATACAAAATATAGAAAAATATACACATGTGCACACAAATACAAAGAAATATACAAGGACTATGAGGACAGTGTAGCTGTAAGGAGTTTGTATTTTTGCATGCAGAGAAAGTTGCCATATTTTGTTGGACACCGGACTGAACAGAACCAGCTGCAGCTGGTTATAACCTGACTGACAGAACCAGCTACAGCTGGTTATAACCTGACTGACAGAACCAGCTCTAGCTGGTTATAGCTGGCTGGTTATAGCCAGGCCAGTTTGGTGTCCACTTAGACTGACTGACATGTTATCCAGGTTCAGAGACACGGGACTGGGGTTTGCAGGGCTGGAGAATGTCATGGTTCATTAGCTGTAATTTATCAATGGAGCTGTACCTGAAGATTGTGTAAATGTAGCGTTTCCTGCGAAGACCGGCCCATTAAAAGCTAGTTAAACTTGGCCATCTGGAACAGTGGTGTGTGAGTCCTACTGTAGCGCTCTGGGTGCTAAACCGCTGAGGACAGATGAGGACTGATGAAGGACTGCTGACAGATGAACTGAGTTTTAATTAACTATGATGTCTGGCTAATACCAAGTTACAATATTAAGTACTATACATACCTGGGGCCGTATTCACAAAGGATCTTAGCGCTAAAAGTAGCTCCTAACTGGCGAATTTAGGAGAAACTCCTAAAAATAATGGGCGTGTCAGTCTTAAATTTAGGACTCCTAATTTTTTTCACTAAGAGCAATTCACAAAGTATTTTAGGCCTAAAAGTAACACCTAAGTCTAGGAGAGCCTAAAAGTCCTCGAGAGGACTCCTAACTCACTAAGACCTATTCACAAAGAATCGGAAAATGACTGCGAGACGAAATGTTTTGGAGACAGTGGAAGACTGTGAATTGATCAAGAGATATAGGCTAAATCGTGAGGGTATTAAAACTTGTTGTGGAATTAGTGCGGGATGCAATAACATCCCCGACTAACAGGAATAACTCGATTAGGAAATAAAATGTTTGGCAACACTACGATATTTAGCAACAGGGAAAATGCAAGTTTGCAATGCCGACGATTTAGGAATATCGCAACCATCAGTCAGCCATAAACCGAACCATCAACGCGCTCTGTAGACCACATATCAATTCAATTAAATTCAAACTTTATTAAGGACACATCTCATGAAAGGTCCATAACACCAACACAACACAATAATAATAATAAAAATAGAATAAAAAATACACACACACACACACACACACACACACACATATATATATATATATATATATATATATATATATATATATATATATATATATATATATATATATATATATACATATATATATATATATATATATATATATATATATATATATATATATACATATATAAATACATATATAAATAAATGTAGCCTACATAGCCTATATGTAAATACACACACACACACACACACACACACACACAATTCCACAATGATCATATATTTACATACAGGCTAGAAGAGCTGACAGAGCTCAGTTCAAAGTTGGTTAAGGCTGAAATAATATTAATATCATCCAACAGTTTTCGGTTTCCTTTGGACAATCAACAACTACACAGGATCAAAGCCAACTTCATGGCAATTGCAGGTATGGCCGGTGTGGTCGGTGCTGTTGACGGGACGCACATACAAATAATTGCGCCATCAAAAGATGAGGACGTGTTCGTCAATAGAAAGAAAGTACATTCCATCAACACGCAGATTGCTTTTGATGCAACTTTTAACATTCTTGATGTTGCGAAGTGGCCTGCAGGGTCTACCCATGATCCGCGTATTTTAATGGGGAGCGGTCTGAGGCGTGAGGCACCATGTACCAGTTGGGTGTCTTGGGTGACAGTGGCTGTCCCTGCAAGACGTCTTGACCCCCTATCTCAGTCCACAACCGGGAGCACAGTTAAAGTATAACATGCAAGTGATTACGCAGATTACGATTAGTCCTATGCGTAAAAAACATCGTAGGCCTATTAGCTCTTTGTCGCCTTTTATTTGTTGAATCCATATTTATTATTGTTTGCTGTGTTCCTCCATATATGTTAGGGCACACAAAAATACACGAAATCTTGTGGAGAGAGGATGTGATCACAGTGATCACTGTATGCGCCATTCTCCACAACCGGTATGGGCTTTTATTAAAAGTGTTGAATAGTGGAGATATGCTCATTGAATAATAGTTTGCAGGGTGCTTTTAATTGCCTCCTTGAATTAATGCAATTTACGTATTTTTATTGTTTATCTCTCTCTCTTTAACGTGCATATAGGCTACAACGTCATTATCGTGGTCTGCACAAACTTGTCATCATGCGTGTATTCTGCTAACTGCACTGTCCATAACTATTTGATAGGGATGTCTAGCCGAGGCTATTTCCTTGTTCTTCGGTGATTCAGTGGGCTCGTTTCCACAGAGACCGCCTGCTCTGAACAACCAATCACCGCACTGACCGCTTCCAAACTCGTGCACGAGAATCGACGTAATCCATAGCAACGGCGCGTCACTCTTAGTTCACTCTTAGTGATTTATCCTTAGTATGAGTAGGTCTCAGCGGCTTTGTGAATAACTTTTAAGAAAAAACTCCTACGTAAAATGTTTTAGCGCGAGTTAGGAGCACTCCTAGCGGTAAGATAAAATGCTTTGTGAATACGGCCCCTGGACTATACTTTTCTAGACAAATACCTGATCAGGAAACAGGGCATCATCCCTCCATCCACCATCCATCCATCCATCCATCCATCCAGGAATGCTCTCTCTCTTCAGCCACTCTTGTCTTTTTCCTTTTTAATGTTTTGAGCTCTAGTTTGAGTTTGACATTCTTTGAGTTTCCTTCTTCCTTGAATGTTTAGGACCAGAGGGAACTGCGGTATAACTTGGCGTCAGTGTTAGAGACTGGGGGGAAGTGAGGAAGTGAGTGTCAAATTGAGTGTTTAGGACAAAAGGAACAGGGGTCAAGTGAACAAGTAAACGTTAGGCAACGCCATGGTTAAGCATTACATAACATATCACAGAGGGCTGTATCCACTACACACCTACCGGATATCTTGTCAGGAGAATGTCAGAAATTATATTACTATACATCTCAAAGTCAGCTAATAAACTCTGTTGGTCTTGGAAAGACTCAGGATTGTAGGCTGTCGCTGTTTTGTGTAGTTTGTACTTCCAAGTCCGAAAAGCTGTAGCTTCATTCAGCTGCACCATCGCCGTAATGTGAGTGGCCAGGCTTGGTATGGCAATTACCCGCTTGGCTGCGTAGACTCCACCCATTAGATCGGCTTGAATGAATAGAAGGATATCGATGAGATTATGTGAGCTTGCAATGGTTTTCATGAAACATAATTTTCTGATGCTTAATGCACACCTTGATAACCGTTAATAACATAATTAAAAGCAAATTACAGATTTTGTTTGTCCGTCCTTTTAAAAATGTAAAATGCATCATCACTCTCATTCTCCTGCGTCTCTTTCCCAGACCTTAGGAACAGTTCGGCCGTGTTCTGGGAGGGCGGGGTCAGTGGGGGGTACCAGACTTTGCTATTGGACGAGGACCGAGGATGGCTATTGGTTGGCGGAAAAGACCACATATACCTCCTGAAGTCTGACCGCTTGGACCTCCCCACGCGCACCGTAAGATATAACAAACATGGACCTAGATATTTCATGTTATAGAGCCTGCATCGTATTAAAGTAGTAAACATGTAGTTGACTCTTGTCTCTGTGTTTTCTAGATCTACTGTAGCTAACTCTATCTATGTGTTCTAGATCTACTGGCCTGTAGCTAACTCTATCTATGTGTTGTAGATCTACTGGCCTGTAGCTAACTCTATCTATGTGTTGTAGATCTACTGGCCTGTAGCTAACTCTATCTATGTGTTGTAGATCTACTGGCCTGTAGCTAACTCTATCTATGTATTCTAGATCTACTGGCCTGTAGCTAACTTTATCTATGTGTTGTAGATCTACTGGCCTGTAGCTAACTCTATCTATGTATTCTAGATCTACTGGCCTGTAGCTAACTCTATCTATGTATTCTAGATCTACTGGCCTGCCAGTGCGGAGCATGTGGAACACTGCAGACAAGCGGGAAACAGTCTGGAGGTAATAATCTGTGAATATGTTGGAAATATGCAAATACATATGATCAGAGATCGAATGAATGAATGCATTTATTGATTGTATTTATTTTTGTTTACTCCAGATGGACTGTGCCAACTTTGTGCGCGTTCTGCAGCCATTCAACAAGACCCATGTGTATGTGTGTGGGACCGGAGCATACCACCCTCAGTGTTCATACATTCACCTGGGAGCCAACTCTGAGGTACTCACATATTCATCACCTCACCTCTTCACCGCCTTATCCTCATTATTCACCACATCACCTCACTTGTGTGTGTGTCTGTGTGTCTGTCTGTGTGTCTGTCTGTCTATCTGTATCTCTGTCTGTCTTTCCATCTATCCGTCTGTCTGTCTGGCTGTCTGTCTATCTGCTTGTCTGTAGGAGCCAGTGTTCCTCCTCTCTCCTACGGTGGAGTCAGGGAGAGGAAAGTGTCCCTTCAGTCCCAGAGAACCTTTCACTGCTAGAATGACTGGTGAGAAACACACACACACACACACACACACACACACACACACACACACACACACACACACGCACACATGCACTAGACCGAGCCCTGTCTAGCTGGTAGAGCATGGCAGTAACATTGGCAGGGTTAGAGGTTTGATTACCACTGGGGCCACCCATGCTAGGAATGCTATGCACTTATGGTATTGTATGCACACTCACACACCCACACACACACATATTTCTGTGTGTTAATGTGAATATTTGTCATGTCTGGGCCTCCATAGTGTGACATTAATGGGTAGCGGTTTACAATCCTGTCTCTGGTAGCCATCCCCTGTTCAGCTGGTGTGTGTGCGTGTGTGTGTGTGTCTGGGTGTGTCTGCGTGTGTGTGTGCGTGTGTGGTCTCGGGATAGAGACTTGATTCATATCACTAAGGTCATCTAGCCAACGTCACCCATCGGCCAGTAGGACATGTTGAACTGTAGAGCTGAATTCATTGGATGAAGAACAGTTCATCGTGGTTCTGTTTTCTCTTGGTTTAAAAAGAGCAGTTAGTTATATTTCAATCGCAATTCCTCACAGACTAGGACTGAATGGGCATACTTTTGTCATTATGGCATAGAACACAAGAGGGATTTAATACTGTTTATTTCTGTATAATATTGGCCTAACAAAATATTTTTTTACTCTTTTACTCTTTCAAGTTTTCATTGTCTGACTTTCAAAATGTTTCACAAATCAAACTTTGGTGAGTTCTGCGTGGACAGGCCTGCTGTTCTAACAGAATACACATGTTGGCAGATGTTGTGAGACTCAGGAGAACAAAGACGTGGAAGTTCGGGGGATTAGGGGATCCCATAATTTAACTGAGGATGGGAAGGGGGTGTTTGGTGTCAGACAGTAACACTATTTCTCTTTCTCTTCCTCTCTCCTCCCTCTCCCTCTGTCTCTCCATCTGTCTGTCTCTCTCTCTTTCTCCCTCTCGCTCGCTTCCTGTCTGTATCACTCGCTCTCTCTCTCTCTCTCCCTTCTTTTCTCTCTTCCTCACCCCCCTCCCCCTTTTCTCTGTACTTTCTTCTCTCTCTGTCCCTCACTCTTGCTCTCTCTCTCTGTCTGCCCCCCCCCCCCCCCCCCCACCTCTCTCTCTCTAGATGGAGAGCTGTATTCTGGTACATCGGTGGACTTCATGGGCGCAAACGCGGCCATCTCCCGCACGGCGGTGCAGGCCAGCAGTCAGGACTACATCCGGACAGAGGCCTACGATGAGCACTGGCTCAATGGTATAGAAGACCAACACTAGCATAGCAACCACTAGCGCAAACGATTCTCAGCATAAACCCCAGATAATAGTTACCATGAATTACTGGCTAAATAGTAGGGAGTAGCATAAACCACATCCATTAACCATAAACCACAAATCATCAATGACATAAACAGAGACTGAAAGACTGTAGTCATTATGAATCACACACACACACACACACACACTCCTCAGCGATGCCCTCTGTCTCCCTGTAGAGCCGGAGTTCGTGGGCTCATTCTCCATCCCAGACACCCGCAGCCCCGACGATGATAAGGTGTACTTCTTCTTCCGGGAGAAGGCTGTGGAGGGGGGGCAGTGGAACAAGATGATCCACAGCAGAGTGGCCAGGGTCTGCAAGGTGAGAGAGAGAGAGAGATAGAGAGAGAGAGAGAGAGAGAGAGAGAGAGAGAGAGAGAGAGAGAGAGAGAGAGAGAGAGAGAGAGAGAGAGAGAGAATGAGAATGAGAATGAGAGAGAGAGAGAGAGAGAGAGAGAGAGAGAGAGAGAGGAGGGAGAAAGGGAGTATTACAGTGTAAACCACTGTTTGAGCGGGGTTGATGCCATGCAATCCAAATAAGCAACCGCGGATCCAAGGTCAAAAAAGGTATTTTATTAACAAGATTTGCCATGACTTTAAAAAATAACTGTCATTTTTCCTAGGTGTAGTTAATCCCTTCATTAAACAAGCAACATGCATGCAGTACCACAGTCAACCCTATGGGGAGCAAGTCTTAAACACAGAAATCATTCAACATTCATATTTAACTTAACATAGCATGTTTGCACACCGCTTTGTATAAATCATTTTACTTTCATACATTGAACTGCGTTTTCCCAAGTTTTAGATAGTTTTAAACAGAAATTCTGATTTTCCATTTTCAATATTTTTCTGTGGTCATCTCAGCAATAAATATAACATAGTGAATATCACAAGATCCCAACACCAAAACAGTGTCTAACTCTATTGACTCTCTCCATCCCCCCCCCCCCCCCCCCCCCTCGGTCCAGAACGACGTCGGGGGTAAGAGGAGTCTGATCAACAGGTGGACCACCTTCCTGAAGGCCCGCCTGGTCTGCTCCATCCCCGGACCCTCTGGCATGGACACGCTGTTCGACGAGCTGCGTAAGACCCTGTTCTCCTCTAGCGTAATGCGGCACTAGACCTACACTGTCTAAAGGTGCATTCACTTGAGACGCGGTGGGACACTCGCACGCGACACTCGGTCGGGCTCGGTTGTGTTCTCGGGCACGGCAAGTTTAAAACACACACAAAATAGTCCACGGCTTAAACATTTGGTCTTTATGCGGCAGTTGAAAGTTGCAGTTGAAATACTTTTAACCTCGAAGCGTGGCAACGCGTCGCAAGGTCGGGCCCAGGGCCTCTCTCCCCTCTCTCCCGCCACTTTCCCTGTAGGAAAACAACGGAGTGGGTCGTGCACGGTGTCTGGATGCGTCTCAAGTGAACACACTTTAACTGTTTGGGAAGGTTTTTAATGTGGCACTACTGGTTTTTGGTAGGAGGGGTTGGATGTACGTTGGTGTTGCTCCCTACTAATGTAATGTATATATAAGTACATGAAGGCCCATCTAATGAATGAGTTGTTCTTGTTGGTCTTGTAGTGATGTCAGTGTTGTATCTGTGTTCCCCAGAGGACATCTTTGTCCTGGAGACTAAAGATCCTCAGAACCCGACCATCTATGGAGTCTTCACCACCTCCAGGTGAGTGATACAGGCTCTGATTTTTTTTTAAAAATCTCTGCCCGAACCCTGAGTCTGGCCCGGCCCGTGGGTCGGGGCCAGGTCGGGTAGGAATTTCCCCTCCATTTTCTTAGGCCTGGGCCGGGCCGGTCGCGTGTTCGGGGATACCACGCCTTTCTTTTTTTGTCAGTTAGTCAAACAGATAAAAAGTCCAACAGCTTCTCAGAAAGACAAAGAGACTAACATTTAGACAGACTAACAGACAGACAGAGGGGAGAGGAGAGAGGAAGCCCACCCATCCAGAGCCGTCCCAGGCGTTCCTTAGGTCCACACCCAGGCCAGCGCACCCTGGGGTGGGGAAACAGAGAGGGGTCAGGGACAGGAGGTTACCTGGGGTCAGAGGGGAAGAGGCACGACTGGCTGTGTTATTATAATCCTGCTCTGTCAAAACACACACACACTTCCTTCCCCTCTTTCTCTCTCTCTCTCTCTCTCTCTCTCTCTCTCTCTCTCTCTCTCTCTCTCTCTCTCTTTCTCTCCCTCTCTCTTTGTGACAAAGGAAAAATAACAAAGTACTATAAAAAGGTTAAAACAGTGAACTTTAAAGGGCCAGGGATGTCACATACTCTCTCTCTCTCCCTCTGTATCTCTATGTCTCTCTCCCCCAGTGCTGTGTTCCGTGGCTCGGCGGTGTGTCTGTACTCTATGGCTGCTATCCGGGCTGCGTTCAACGGACCGTTTGCACACAAGGACGGACCAGACTACCGCTGGATGGAGTTCAGAGATCGCATCCCCTACCCCAGACCTGGCACTGTGGGTCCACACACACACACACACACACACACACCACTGATAGGTTGACATTTTCCAGAAAAGGTAGAGGCGCTAAAACTAGATTAACCCTCTCATAAGTTCATCTGTCAGCTCTTAGTGTGTGTGTGTGTGTGTGTGTGTGTCTCTGTGTTGAGTTGTGTGGTTTTATCGTCCCGTTTGGGGAATCCTCCATGAGGTTTAGTATGAAGTGGTTGATTGCGGGTGTGTGTGTATGTTAATGTGTGTTTGTCTGAAAGTGTGTCTATGTGCATTATGTGTCTGTGAGTGATGTGGTTGATTGCTAGTGAGGTCAACCAAGTGTTTTTGCGAGTGTTTTTTGTCAGAATAATTGGAGCTGGAGGAGAAGAGTCACACATGGACGATAAAGATCACGTCATTACCACATGCAGAACATGTTCGTGTGTCCTGGTTCCCTAATTATCCCAGAGAGACTGAGTCTCCTAGACTCCTCCACCTCCCTGATCATCACATCTGTCCATCTTTTGTTTTTCTTTCTTCCCTCCGCCCCTCCCTCCCTTCCTTCCTCCCTTCCTTCCATCCATCCATCCATCCTCTATTCTCTCCCTCCACCCATCTCTAACCTCTCCTCTCTCTCTCCCCCCTCCTCCCACCAGTGCCCCAGTGAGACCTACGATGCCCTCTACAGGTCTACACGTGACCTGCCGGACGAGGTGGTGAGCTTCATGAGGCAGCACCAGCTGATGTGGGAACCCGTTATTCCTCTGATGAACCGGCCTGTGCTCACACTCTCCAATGCCCCCTACGGCCTCAGAAAGGTGGTGGTGGACCGTGTGGAGACGGACGAGGGGCCCTACGATGTCCTGCACCTGGGCACAGGTGAGATGGAAGGAAGGTGGGGTGGTGGGGATCATCTACAGGACGATGTTCACTATTTAGTCTTTAGTCGTTAAGCAGACAGTGACTTACAGAGAATTGTTTTAGATGCACATCATTAAGGAGCCGGTATGGGTTAAGCGGGCATCTTGCTCTATAGGATGCTGTGGAGTGTGTGTGGGTGATAGCTACAGCCTCACCTGGCCTGAGTCAGACTGGTTAGACTCTGAGGCTGGTGAGGCTGCACACCTGTGGCGCAGAGTAATCATGGCACCCAGGATGAACCAGCTATCGCCACACACACTCAGGAGAGAGCCTCTGTCACGGCAGCATATACCATCTGCTTGACAGAGGCTCTCTTCCGAGTGTGTGTTGATAGCTGGTTCATTCTGGGTGCCAGGATTGCTCTGCACCACAGGTGTGCAGCCTCAGCAGCCTCAGAGTCTAATCAGTCTGACTCAGGCCAGGTGAGGCTGTAAACCAGCTATCAACCACACACACTCCACAGATGTCTACAGGTCTGCGCGGTGATGGGGTCACGATAGGTATTTCTACTGTGTAAAAAATACCTACAGTATAAAGCAGTATAAACACCACATTTTCTCTCTTTTAATATTTTAGTCAGGATGAAATAATTCTACAGTGTGTGTGTGTGTGTGTGTGTGCACTTACGGTGTGTGTGTGTGTGTGTGTACGTACGGTGTGTGTGTGTCTGTGCATGTTGTAGTCTTCCAGTGTATAGCCCTACCCCCGCCTCCTCCTATTCAGTACTGTCAGGGTTAATGGCATCTGTGTGATAGATGGAGGAGGTAATGGAGGGGGCGATGACAGAGCCAGGGGCCACCGCTCCGTATATCAACACCTCCCAGGAGACTCCTCTCCAGCATCCCTCGGCTCCTTATCAACTGTCCCTTTACCTGGCTGATGAATGCTCCTTTTTAAGTCAAGTGGAGATTTGTTTCGTGCATTGTGACACAAGCAGAGTCTTTCATCTTATCTTTCGGTGATATATGTGGTTCATCGCCCCGAAGATCATTCTCTCTCATTTCTCACCACAACAATGAGACCCACGCTAAGGATGTGGTGGAGTTTTGTCGGAAGATTCTGGCATTTCAGCTGCTCGTTTCGCAGGCTAACGGATGATGTACTAATGTGCCTGCATTAGATAGGCCCTCTTAAGGGTTTTACTGAAGTACTTCTCTACTTCAACCACTTCTGGCCTCACTTGTTAGCTCATTCAAGATGTCAGAGGAACATTTAGCTTTCTGGAAACCTGGGAAGTGGTTTCCATTAGAGAAGTGAACTTTAGCTGGTAGGTGAATAATGATGCTGACCTTCAATCAAAAAAGTAATACATGAGTCTCTGAATGTTTAATTTGAAATGTAGACCCTGCCACAAGATGCCCCAAACAACCAAAACCATCAGTGCCATATATAGATATGCACTTTAAATTAATCAATATATTAATCAATATCACCAAACATTAATGCAATGAAAAGCTAGACAAACAAGGATCCTGGTTATTAATGGCTCCAAGATAATGACGTTCGAAATGCCTGACCCCGGTGCAACCTGGGGGGAGGGGCTGGTGGGGTCAGAGGTAAACTGGGTGCCTGTTGTCATGGTCGACTTGGTACACAACTTTTTGCTCGTTCCTTGTTAACATTTAACTGCACATCTTCTATTTACAGTTTAGTCATTTAGTAGATGCTTTTATCCAAAGAGACTTGCAGTGACTTCAGATACATGTAATTAAAGAGCATGTAGGGGTTAGGGGGCATCTTGCTCAAGGATGCATACAAGTAGACTGCAGACATTGGGGGATGATACCCAGTACCATTCGACTGGGAGTCAAACCCTAACCATGACTAGACCATACTGTCCCCTGACACCCACTGCACCCGGTTGCCAACCCTGGGAGGAACGACCTCTCTGTTGTGTTCTCAAGGGCTCTTCCTTTTCCTTCTGGGTCCTGCAGAGTTGTTCCTTATCCTTTTGAGG
>JAOPHQ010003439.1:135000-185000 GCA_030340625.1 Merluccius polli
GAGGAGAGGCGAGGACGGAAGGAAAAAGGGGAAGATGAGATGAGAAGGGAGGAGGAGGGAAATGAGGTAAGGATGGCTTGAGGAGAGGAGAGGTTATATAGTAAGCTAAGCAGAAAGGGAAAGTGTAAGGAAAACAGGAAACAGGAACCTCTTACCATCTCTCTCTCTCTCTCTCTCTCTCTCTCTCTCTCTCTCTCTCTATCTTGCTTTATCTATCTCTGTCTCTCTTCCCCTTCCTCTTGGTGCTCATGGGCTGTTTATTTTCTTATTACTGAAGGGAAAACTTCAGACTGTTTCTATCAGAACATAAAACAACAGCACCACCTGCATGTTACAGGCGGAAGCACATTTTGGTGTAAGGGATTATACAGAGATTTTATAAAGAGCTGCTATAAATTATATAGATTATATAATATATAGAATTACTTTATACTTCTTACACTGACAACTCATCAAACAATGAATCAGTTCATATGGCGCTTTACATTTAATTTGTATTATTTGACTTTTTGAATATTTCCTCATGTTTCTTGTTTCCTCCACAGATCCCCTCACCCATTCTAAGTATGGAGATGTCAAGCAAGAGGGTAAGACAAGCTGTCTGTCTGTCTGCCTTTCTGTCTGTCTGTCTGGCTCTTCATCTATCTGCCTGTGCCTGTCTGTATTTAAGGGTGGACAGTTGGTAGTTGGCAGTTTAGTAATGAATCACCCCCCTTATCTCTCTTTCTGTGTCTCTCACCCCTCACCCCTCTCTTCTCCCTCACCCCCTGTCTCCCCCCTGCAGCACCAGCTGTATATAGCCAGTAACCAGGGTGTGGTGCAGCTGGGAGTGCATCGCTGTGGACGCTACGGTCAGGACTGTCCTGCCTGCTGCCTGGCCAGAGACCCCTACTGCTCCTGGAATGGACAGACCTGCTCCAGGACCCTAACCACCAGTCGCAGGTTAGAGGAGGGAGCAGGGAACAAGGAGAGGGGGAGAGGCAAAGATGGGCGAGACACAGGGAGGGGGTGGGGGGTGACAGACAGACAACATAACATGGCATGTACACTATATGTTCGCTGTTGTAACAAATGTGTATTTGTGTGTCTTATGTGTATGTGTGCATGCATGTGTGTGTGTGTGTGTGTCTGTGTGTGTGTCTGTGTGCGCACACCAGGCGTGCGAGGAGACAGGATGTGAAGTATGGAGATCCATGGAGTCAGTGTCCGCAGCCAGACAACGGTGAGAATAACTCTTAATCGGCAGTAGTGGGAGTCCAACCAACTTCTAAGTTATCACCATGACATTCATAAAACAACTGGATATAGTGCGTGAGTAGGATAGAATAGGATTCAGAAACAAGCGATTAGTAGTTTTAATGACTTAGGTGATTTTACTGTAATGTAAAATGCGGTAGGTGACAATAACCATCATGTTCTTGCTCCTCCTCCTGTTGTGTGTTGTTAGAGTCGGACTCTGTGGAGACCAAGGTCCTGTACGGCGTGGAGGGGAACTCCACCTTCCTGGAGTGTATGGCCAAGACCGCGCAGGCGGAAATCCGATGGACCGTCCTCAACACAGACCCCCAGCAGAACAACCAGCAGAACCCCGGACCCGGACAGGGGGAGAGACAGGTGAGACCAGACATGTCTGTCTGATAGAGGGAGGGATTTACAGATCTGAGCAACCTTTCTCACTGATCTTTCTTTCTTTCTTTCTTTCTTTCTTTCTTTCTTTCTTTCTTTCTTTCTTTCTTTCTTTCTTTCTTTCTTTCTTTCTTTCTTTCTTTCTTTCTTATTTAGATAAAGAGATTTAATAAATATAATTAACTGAAGACAAAATAACATGAAGAATATGTTTATTTCAAGCTATATTCATTTTTGTATTCAAGAAAGGCAGGCATTAACATTTTTACTTAATTACAGCCTCTCTCATCCTATCTCACATACGCCTCTCTCTCTTTGTGTCTCTCCTTCCTCATCCTCCTCTCCTGTCAGCTTCCCCATGACGACGACCGCTCCCACCCCATCAAACGAGGGTTGCTGGTCCAACGCCTGGAGCCTGCAGACCAGGGCGTCTACACCTGCACTGCCTATGAGCACTCCTACAGCCAGGTCCTGGCCCGCTACCGCCTCCACGTCATCCCCCAGCGCAACCTGGTCTCCCCAGGCCGTCAACACCACCACCACCACCAGAACCACAACCCCATCCACGAGCCCACCCAGCCCGACCTGGGCCCCGTGGTCCGTGGGGGCCCCGGGTCCCACCACTACCCCCCGGCCCGGAGCGGCTGGCTGCCCAAGAACTCCCCCTCGCAGGCGGCCTCCAGAAGCGACAACGACCTGCTGCTGGTCGGCTCCAACAGCCTGAGTCTGGACCAGTACTGCGAGCAGCTGTGGTACCGCGAGAAGCGCCGGCAGCAGAAGCTACGCTCGCTCAAGCTGAAGCAGGAGAGCAGGAAGGCCCGCGTGAGGAGGAACTATGCTCCCGAACGCTCCCTCTCCTCGTCACTACGCCCCCCACTGGGCAGATAGGCACCGAATGGGGTTAGGGGGGGAACCGTTGCTACAGCAGCTCATTTAAACACAACTAAGGTCAACTTACTGCAAACTAACCCTTCCGTAGCTAAAATTAGCCTACCGTAAGATAGCCGAAAGCTGAGGTTAGCATACTCTCAGCTAGCACTGCAATTTAGAGGTCGCTGCCTCTGTTGGTCTGTTGGTTCTGTCTCACCAGATGGTGCATGGCGTGACGCACTTTCACATTCACTATAAGCTATACTATAAGTATACTGTAGCAGGGTAGCCTACTGTAGCTAAGGTTATCCTACTGTAATCATACCCTACTGTAGATACCCTTGAATGTGAGCTTTTGGTGTACACTAGTTTACACAAGCTATTGTTATATGCTGATGATACACTATTAACTATCATCACACTCATCATCAAAAACCTTTTTGTTTCATACACAATACCAATAAGTACAATAAGTTGTGATCACTTTTTAAGATTCAACATTATTTAATAATAATAATTTACACAAAGTTTCTTCAAACTCATATAGTTGGACAGTGGACTACACTTCAAACGTCACAATAATCTACAACAACCAGAACACTGCATCGTGTTCAGGGCTTCACTATAAATAGTGGGACGCCATTTTGGTGCCAGTGGTTCCATGACTATACTGACTCTAAGGAGGGATGGACCAGACCACCTGTATTAAAGATATTTACCAGTAATAGTTGGACCAATAGACTTTTTCTTTTTAAAGGGAAGTCTTTGTTTGTATGTTTGTATGTTTTATTTTTTTGTTTGTTCTGCATTGGACCCATTTGTATAATGTTACATTTTCTTTATTTTTTATTGTCATTTTATTGTCAATATTGTAATTGTGTTCAAAGCTCAAAATGTCAAGTGTCCCATTTAGAACAATCTGCCTTATCTAAATGGCAGTTTGTCATTGAGAAAATTCACATGCAAACATGATTCTACGTTGGAAATATGCAGCAACGCCCACCTGACAAAATATCCGCAGCACAGCAAACTTGAATTTGGTAGTTGATAGCTGTGCCTCACACAATACAAAACAAACACACATTTACATCACCTATGTTTGTACAAGATGCTTTATATAAGAGCAGGCACTGATTAGATTAGATTAGATCTGATAGGATCTGCTGAGCCTCAATTTCTTTACTCAGAGGTTAGAGACAGCTGGATGGTTTGAGGGTAAAATTAAAAAGAAGTGACAGTGAAACCAATCTTTCCACTATTCACAAGTAAAACTGGATATGAAGGTGTGACAAAGCTAATGAGAGATGTGATTGGATCGTTCAGGATTTGATTGACAAGAGGACTAGCTTACTGTTACAGTAGATTCGGACCCAGCAGTGGTATCATTGGTTGAATTGTCATGCCCCTCCCACGCTGAATCAAAGTCTGATTAAAAAACCTTTCTGCCAACGTGATGACATTGCATGTGATGACATGTAAGACAAGTCTAATGAACCGCATGCTTTGTTGAATAGAGTGGGGGAAGAAATACCTTTTCCATGTCATTTTGAGCCCATGTTTAGGCTTCAGCCAAAACGCCGGTCTGAGTACAAGCGCACACAGGAAAAGGACCTTTTGCTTGATAATACAATCATAGCGTATTAACTTGTACCGTATTACTAATAACGCTTAGTCACATTAGTGTATATTAAAGAACTCTATTTTTGATAGGTTTTCCTTTCATTGATGCTAGTGTAACTATATGTTGTGTGAAATAACATTTTGGATGTCTTTATATAAACTTGAGTACTTGTATTTGTATTAAACTATATTTACACTAGCTTATTATTTAACTACACAACGATCTTATAGTTTGTAAGAAGTTCTGGTTATCGAGGTATTGGTGAGTCGGCGGTATAATGTACAACTTTAATAAAAAGAGGAAAGAAAATACAGGACTGTTGTTTCTTAATCAAGTAGATTATGTGGGGGTTGGCTCTAGTGGAGAGCAGAGACTTCTTCAAGACTTAAAAGACTTAAAGACTTAAAGTATTATCTTACCAAGTGTAAAAAAAAGTCATATTTTTAAAGAAGAAAATCTAAATATCCGAGACACATATGGCCAAGTGACAAGTGTCTTTTTTTTACCAGAGAAGTAACAAAAAAACATGGAAGTAAACTGCATTTCAAAACAATGTGTTGTTTGTTGGACCAGGACAAACAGAAGGTGTTGTTGTTGATGGGTGGTTTGTCCTGATTCGCCTGAGGTCGTGGTTCCGGTACCGGCGGGGGGGTGGAACACACGGTGAATTAGAACCCAACATCAACGTTGTTGCTAGGATACAGGTTTGTGTTGAGCTGCATTCTGATAGGTCAGCCTCTGAACCATTTAACTCAAATTAACAAGCTCTCACTTTTGAAAAACAAAAGGTAACCTTGTATTTATTTGTAAGGGTCTTAACTAATATTGTAGTTAATTGAAGACCAGTCCAGGTAAGAAACCATTGTTATTATTGCCTTATATTACACATATTATCCATTTAATTTACTGAAGAAAACAAAACACAAACCACCCATCATTAATGACACGCCCGGGAACAGGAAGTCATGGATGAGCCGCAGGAAGTGGAAGGAAGGCAGGCAGTTGGCGTGGAGAGGACGATGAGTGCGTTGACGTGTAACATCTTCAATGAGCTGCGTCTGGAGGGGAAGCTGTGTGACGTGGTGATCGAGGTGGAGGGCGTGGAGTTTAACGCTCACAAGAACATCCTGTGTGGGTGCAGTCCCTACTTCAGGTGAGACGAAGATCTCACAAGAGCTTCTCCTTAGCCTCTCCACCAGCCTCATCATCTGGTGAAGGGTGTGTTGAGTTAGCACAGGGTCAGGTGTGTGTGTGTGTGTAAGCCCATGCATGTGTCTGAACATGTGTGTGATTGTATATGTTTGAATGCGTGTGTGATTGTATATGTTTGAATATGTATGCATTTGTGCGGCTGTGTAGGTGTACATGAGTGTGTATATGTGTGTGTGTGTGTGTGTGTGTGTGTGTGTGTGTGTTAGTGTGTGTGTGTAATAGTACAGGAGAGTAGGAAGGTAAACATTAATGTTAGAGGTCAATTTCCAATGACCAAGACCAAAGATCAAAGGTCAATGCTAAGTACGGATAATATAAGATAATAAAGGTTATGTATTATTATATTGTACAATATTATATTATATATTATATAGAATAAATTCTGTATTTCATGTATTCACATATTCACTTCATGCACATGCCGACCCTGTACAACCATTCCTCTAGTTTGTGAGCATCCTGATTTTCCCAGACTACCTTTCTCTCCTGCAGGGCCATGTTCACCAGCGGGGACAACGGGAATCCGGCGCCGGGTGTGCACCGCATCCCGGGCGTGTCGGCTGACACCATGCAGCTGATCATCGAGTACGCCTACACGCGCCACGTGGAGGTGACCTGGGACAACGTGGAACCCCTGCTGGCCGCGGCCGACCAGTTCCTAGTCAAGGGCGCCATGCGCGCCTGCAGCGGCTTCCTGGGCCAACACCTCTGCGTGGAGAACGTCGTGGGGATCTGGCGCATCACCGACTACTACGGCAGTCCCACGCTGCGGCGCCGCGCCTACCTGTACATCCTGCGCTGCTTCGAGGCGGTGGCCCGCGAGTCCGAGGAGTTCCCCGAGCTGTCCCTGGAGCAGCTGGGGGGGATCCTGGGGGAGGACTCGCTCAACGCGCCCCGGGAGGAGGTGGTGTTTGAGGCGGTGCTCCGATGGATCTCGCATGATGAGGAGGAGCGCAAAGGCTACATCTCCCAGCTGCTGCTCAAGGTGACCCCCCAGGAGCCTCCCAAAACCGAGTTGGCACTTTAGGAGATGGTTCAATCCGGAGCCATTTGCAGTGTATTACAGATACGTGTCATTAAGGAGCAGGTTGGGAGTTAGGGAATCTTCTTCAAGGATGCCTACAGGATAGCTTGTGGACATTATGGTTTGAACCCAGTACCTTAGCCCCTACGCTACACCCGAGCCCCTACACTATCCCCTCTTGTTTCTCACCTCCTTCATTGGTGCATTGTCTTTGTGGGCTTGTTAGCCTTCAAGGACATGGCTGGCATTATGATCTATGTAGATGCCCAGATGCATGATGGGTAGATCAACCTACCAGCCTACCCAGTGGACTGGGGGTAGACTCCTAGACCTTGAAATGACTTGTAATGGCCTGGTGGTAAAATAGCGGCCCTGTATTTAAAGAGTGTAAACCTTGTGTGTGTGTGTGTGTGTTGTGTTGCAGGTGCGCATGGGTCTGATGAACTATGAGTACTTTTCGAGCCACGTGGAGAGCAACTATCTGGTGAGGAGCGACGAGCGCTGCCATCCCTCGGTCATCGAGGTGCTCGGGGTCATGTCCAACTTCAACGGACCCGCCCCGCTGGACTTCCGCAACCCCCTGACCCGCCCTCGCCTGCCGCACGCCATCCTACTGGCCGTCGGCGGCTGGAGCGGCGGCACGCCGACCAATAGCATAGAGTCGTACGACGTGCGCTCCGACCGCTGGGTGAGCGTGACGGACGAGGCAGAGGCGCCGCGGGCGTACCACGGCTGCGTCTACCTGCGCGGCTGCGTCTACTGCCTGGGCGGCTTCAACGGCTTCGAGTTCTTCAACAGCATGCGACGCTTCGACCTGGCGACGCGCCGCTGGCACCAGGCGGCGCCCATGCACGAGCGGCGGTGCTACGTGAGCGTGGCGGCCCTAGGCGGCTGCATCTACGCCATGGGCGGCTACGACAGCCAAGCGCGGCTCAGCAGCGTGGAGCGCTACGAGCCGGACGGCAACCAGTGGTCGCTGGTGGCCTCCATGCACGAGCACCGCAGCGACGCCAGCGCAACCACGCTCCACGACAAGGTGAGACCGTTGAGGAAAAAACTACAAGCGTTGAGGTCATCAAAGGTCAAAGGTCAGATATGCAGTATAACAGGGCATTCTCCATTGTGAAAGTCTCATGACAAGGCATCAACGTAGCACAAAAACACACAGTAATGATAAGAAATAGAAAAAGCGAAGTAGCAAACGTAAAAAACGTATAGGACAAATACAACCTTGGGTAAGCCTGCATTCGCCTGAGTACTTTGTTCTGTTGAAAGGCATAGGCCTAGCACAGGAATTTCAAATAAAGTAATCAAGTATGCAATAAAATCAAAGCAAGAAAAACATAGTTTTAATTATATAGCATTTTTTTGTGCAAAACTGCAATATAAAGCTTCTTAAAAGGGAAACAAAGCAAGAACAAGTCAAAAATACCAAAAAAAATACATTACACACTACCTGATTAGAAGAAGCCTGAAATAAAAAGGTATGTTTTAAGATTAAGATATTAAACCAGTGTGTGTGTGTAATGTTGCGCTCCTCAGGTGTACATCTGCGGGGGGTTCAATGGGGCCGAGTGCCTTCAGAGCTCTGAATGCTACGACCCGCGGACCGACCAGTGGACCCTCATCACTCCCATGAGCTGTCCACGCAGCGGGGTGGGGGTCGTCGCCTACAATGACCACGTCTACGCGGTTGGTTTGCCATGGCAACACACCTCTCTCTCTCACACACACACAAACATGCTGAAACAGCCTCTGAATGTGCATTATTCCAATCTCTATGCTAAAATGAGCTACTTTAGCTACCGAACATTGTATTTTTTTTAAGGTGTAACTAAATTATGGGATGTGTGTGTGAGTGAGTATGAGTGTGTGTGAGAGAGAGAGAGAGAGAGAGAGAGAGAGAGAGAGAGAGAGAGAGAGAGAGTGACTAAGAGAGAGAGAGAGAGAGAGAGAGAGAGAGAGAGAGAGAGAGAAAGAAAGAGTGTGTGTGTGTGTGTGATGGGGGGGGAGAGAGAGAGTGAGAGAGAGAGAGAGAGAGAGAGAGAGAGAGAGAGAGAGAGAGAGAGAGAGAGAGAGAGAGAGAGTGTGTGTGTGAGAGAGAGAGTGTGAGAGTGTGTGTGAGCAAGGCCGGATTAACCATATGGGCAACTAGGCAATTGCCCAGGGGCCCCTGGGGTTACTGATCCGGCCCTGTGTGTGAGTGTGAGTGTGTGAGAGTGTGTGTGATGGGGATGGGGATGGGGATGGGGGGGGGGGGGGGGGGAGCCTATAAACCAGGCTTGACTAGTCGCTGTCGTTTTTACCCTTCCTCCCTCCGCTCTCCAGCTGGGCGGCTTCGACGGCGTAAACCGCATGCACAGCGTGGAGGCGTACAGCCCGGCCACGTGCGAGTGGAGCCCGGTCCCCTCCATGGTCAACCCGCGCAGCAACTTCGGCGTGGAGGTGCTGGAGGGGCTGCTGTACGTGGCGGGCGGCTTCAACGGCCAGGGCACCACCTTCAACACCGAGCGCTACGACGACCGGACGGAGGAGTGGTGCGTGGTGCGCGACATGGACGTGTTCCGCAGCGCGCTCAGCTGCTGCGTGCTCCCGGGGCCGCCCAACGTGGCGGAGTACGCCTTCCCGCGCTCGCCGCTGGCGCAGTGAAGTGACTTTTTAAATTAAACATTCAACGGTTATTTGATGTCTTTGTATGTTTTTTTTTGTTTTGTTGTGTTTTTTTTTTTTTTTACATCGATAAATGGCTGCAATTATACAATGGTGACCTGGGGTGCTGTAATACTAATGTGCACTGCTGCACTTTCATAGCCTATTACTTTTTTATTATTGTTAAACTTTATATTCTGTTTGATTATTTGGAGTCAATGCTGTGACTTTGTTCCTATTTTATTATTATTATTATTATTACCTCCCTTTTTATATTGATCGATTGATATATATTCTATTTCATAATGTGTACCGCTGTTACAATTTAATTTCCCTTGGGGATGAATGAAGTAGTCCATGTCAAATATAATATCATATAATAAAATACAGTAGAATAGGATAAAATACAATAAAATACACCTTTTGACCGGACGAGGGCGCTATAATAGCCTCGTAGAAAGCCGTCGCGCGCGTGTGTCTCTCTCTCCTTGTAAGGAAGTGACGTCAGCGGCAGTTGGTGGCGTCGCAGTGTGAGCTCGAGCGTAGCGGATGGGAGCGCGCGGGTCGGTGGGAACTGGAAGTGGAAGATAACTGACTTTCCGCCCGCAACGGCAGGTATGAACAACACTACAACGTAAAGCCACGAAAAGCTGGTGTCGGGTTAGAAATATAAATAACACAACGCGACATTTATAATAAGTAACACAACGCAATGAGAAAAAAACAGCGTGTTGTGGTATTCCTACCGGCGGAGTTGCTAGCGGACAAGCTAGGTGTACTCAGTTTCAGTTAGCGTGGGACTGGTATAACGTCTTTGGAAATTCCCATTTACTCCTACCCAAAACGGTTGTTGTTGTATTTCTACATCTCTTATGTTATCTATCCGTTTCAGCGTCAATAGCTAAAGGGGGGGAGGGGTCCAATAGCGTTCATTGGGTCTACTTGTTGGCTGCACAGCCCAGGTTTTGTGAGTACTAAGCGGTGCGCCATGCTGTTCCAGGTGGGAGTCACGGCTCCGCGATGGCTGCTCCGATACTGCAACAACAACCCAGTTTCCTCCTGGTGAGTGAGTCCCTGCAACATCACCCGTCCCTGCTTGACACTGAAAGTCTTGTGTGTTTCGTCAGTAACGTCAGTGTGTCGTGATAGTGTGTGATGGAGTGGCTTTGTGGTGGTTTTCTACATAGGTGGTCAACGTATTGTAGTCTGTGTTGTTGGCTTTAAATTAATTGAAATGTCAAACTTGGTGTGGTCTGTGTAATGTGTGTACATACTTGGGTCAATGCAGCCAGTTCATGTCCGGTGTGTTGTCCCCATGTCGGGATTTATTCATTTTGTTTGGTCCCCAGGCCAACCTGAAAGCGGACTGCACCACCAAGCCTCTGCTGCAGCGCTGTCAGGACTTGGTGAAAGTCATCAACGACTACCCTGCCAAGGTACCATCATCACCACAGGATGCCACCACTGCCCCTGGAAAAAAAAACATAAACCATAGCATATGTACAACCACTGTCCTGGTTAAACAAGTAGCAGCATACTAGAAGCTTTCCACAACACCATATATTGGAATATTGTTGTCTAGGTTGAGTCTCGGTTAGGTTGTGTCTGCATCCAGGCCTGGTAAGTGGTGTGTTTCCCCAGGGATGGTGCTCCCTGGGGCAGGTCAGGCCGGGGCTAGCGTCCCCCTATAAGGCTGGAAGCCTTCTGTAGTCTGAACAGCTGCTCCTGTCATCACACAGTGACTGGCTTTCACTGTCTCTTTACTCTCGGTGGTTTGTAACGTTGGAGCTGAATTCTTTTATTGTATTCTTTGGTTGCATAAAAAGAACACTCAAATCCACCACTTTAATTTTTCTATTTTCTTTTTTTCAAAGTACCAGTTCTGAGAAGTTATCTTAATTTTTTTTTTTTTAATTTAAAGTAATTTACCCACAGTAAGACCGGAAGTTAAAGCTGAAAAGGTGGGGATAGTCTAGTGGTCAGGGTGTCAGCACTCCCACACCTCCTACTTGTTCCATAATGACATGTATGTCACAGAAATTGACTGTAAGTCGCTTTAAAAGTGTCTGCGAAATTAATAGACAATAAAAAGGTGTTTTTATAGTTAGGGTTCTGATCTGAGCCTGGTTCTAAACAAAAGGGAAACAGCTGTCACACTGCTGTCCCCCCACTGAGGGACATAAAGAGAGGGTGGTGGTGAGATTAACATAGATAACACAAACTGCATTGTGTTTCATCCAGAGACGGAATTCAATAAGCATTCTGTTCATGCTGACTAAAGACTATAAATGTTGTATTGTTGCATGTCCTGCAGTGATCTCTAATGCTGAGTTCACACTACATGATTTTAAGCCCGATTTTCCGCTCGCCGACAAATTCTGGAGCTTGCGACATAGATCCCAAATCGGAGGCAAATCGGTGTTCAGTCGGGGCTCGCAAATCAGCACTCGATCGCTATGTGTGAACTACCAACAGTGCAATCAAAGTGACTCGCCGACATCTGCCAGATATCTAGCAGGCTAAATATCTGGACATGTTGGTGACTGGCAGTGACTGCGTCGACTACTACAGCCAATGTGCAAGACGACACGGGCTGAGCAGAAACCCGCGAAACTCGGGGAAGGAACTGTAGCATATCAATTCCTGTTTTGTGCGTGTATCGCGTCATTTCCTGCGTCACTTCTTGCGTGTGTTTTGGAGACCAGAGACACTCGTTGAGGATTTCTCCTGGTGAAGGATGGTGTAGTGCGTGACCCCCTGTCACCGATCAGTCACCTAGTGTGAAGAGCTGAAAGCCTCGCGATTACAAGACAGCGAGTCGTGTAGTATGAACGGTACAGTGATCTTATGACTTTGAAAATCCTGTAGTCTGTCCGTGGCTTTAGTGTAGTCCATTTCTTCTGATCTGTTGCTGGTTTAAAATATTGATATTGGTTATTGATTTTGGGGTTCTGATGGGACAGGGCTGCTGCAGCTTGATTGTTTCATGTTAAATGCATTAGTTTCACCATAAGTATCTCACATTTCTATAGATGCTGCTTGTGTGCATATTGCTATTGCACATAAAGACAGATAACATAATTACGGTAAAAGTAAGGCTTTGGTGTAGTGTGTTGTGTACATTATTGTGTGTGTGTGTGTGTGTGTGTGTGTGTGTGTGTGTGTGTGTGTGTGTGTGTGTGTGTGTGTGTGTGTGTGTGTGTGTGTGTGTGTGTGTGTGTGTGTGTGTGTGTGTGTGTGTGTGTGTGTGTGTGTCCAGGAGTTGCATGTGATCTTCCCCTGGCTGGTGGAGTGTGTGTTCGGTAGCCTGGATGGCGTCATCGCCGGATGGAACCTGCGGGCGATTTCTTCCCGTAGCCACGGTTACAACATTGTGCTGGAGTTCCTGGATCCTAGGTCAGTCCAAGTGGCCACAGACACCAAATGAACCACTAGCCGTCAGCTAGCAACATGACATAGCTTCCTAAATTGAGGAAGCTATGTATCCCTTTTGTTTCCTTTTCGCCAAACACTTTGTCGAGCATTTTGAGACTGTGACTATGAGTAAGGCCTGTGCAAATAAAATCTACTTGTCTGGTAGCATTCCAATGTTAGCTGTTAGCTTGGGAAACGAGCAGCAGAGTAGAAATGTTTAACTAGCCGTGCAAAAGGCTAGTTAAACATTTAGGTGGTCAGCAACTTGAGGATATTTGTTCTAAACAAGGGCTTCTGGGAAGTTGAGTCTTTGTGATGACTGTGTAATGTATTGATTTTAATTGTCTCCTGGTTTGGCACGGTAGCTAAAATCCATATTGATTTTTGTTTTTCTCCTCAGTGGTCCGATGATGAAGCTTGTGTACAAACTCCAGGCGGAAGAGTACAAGTATGAAGTCTCCATCAGTCATCTGCCTGTAAGAGAAACAACTACAATTCTCTTTATGAACCATCTTATTCGACATGAATCTTTGTTAATTTGCTAATTATTACATAAACCTCTCTTTGCGTGTGTTGCAACATGCTGCGACATTTACTTTGAAAACATGGAGTTGTCCACCTCTGATGGAATGGCCACTGTGACCCTTTTGTAGAAGTGGTTGAGGATGACTCTGTGGAGGATTGTACTGCATTTGAAGGCCTGGTTGTTTGTTGCAGGGCCCGGTGAAGGCATCCATCCAGGAAGGTGTCCTCCCAGACTGCTCCCTGTTCCACAACAAGCTGCAGTTTGCCATGTCTGGTCTGCTTGCACTCAGTATCCTTCACAGTAACCCCCCCCCCCCTTGATTACATCAACATGTCTATGACAAGCCCTGGCTCATGCTTTAACCATCACCATGATGATAAATAAGCATAGTATGTGCAATGCTGATTGGCTGAACATGTTGTTTTCATTCTTTTTCAAATGCTAGTTGGGCATCAACAGATAGGAGGCACTCCTCATGTGATGAATGTTTGATAAGACTGGTATGAAACATGGCCATGGTTCTCCTTTAATCCTAGTCTCACCCTGCACTAATTCAGTCTAGTAACTTGGTGTAGACATTTAGCAGACACTGTTATCCAAGTGATCCAAGGATGCATTTTCATGTAGGAGTATGTAGGATGTGTTCAGGTACACCGGACATTTTCATGCTGTGGACATGTGGGATGAAACCCTTTTGCCTGGGATTCAAACATCCGAGCTACTGCACTACCCTTCCCTGACTATCGGTGCTCTTCAACCAGAGATTCAATTGTTAAATAAAGAGTACGTTTTATGTTTGAGTTGTGTGCCTTAACTTTCTGCAGATCCGTTTGAATTCTACATGTTCAACTTCGCCCACAGTCTCCTCACAGTAAAGGTACATATTTTCTTCATGGAATTAGAAGGTTAAAATATAATTCAATGTAGAGAAGGTAGTGTGTTGTCCTCTGGTGGCTGTCTTTATAACTGCAGTAAGAAAAGGCTTTTTCGAATTAGTTTGATAAGAAAATATGGCTTTGTTTGTTGTTTAACATGGACTAAACAGACAAAACTGTACAAAACAGACGTGTCTGCGTATACATTTGCGGAAAAGTAATTTGAACTGATGCAAGACTAGCCATGCTATACATCATTAATATTTCATATATTTTATCCCTCAATTTCCAGTCAGTGTTGTGGTAGTTGACTGTCTTCCCATAGTTCCTTCCTCTATGATTCACTTCTTCAGTTAAAATCCCTCAGCATGAAAGTAGCATGACAGCGGAAGGGCTGCAACTAATGATCATTTTCATGTTTGATTAATGTAATGGATACATTTTTCAATTAATCATTTAGTCTATAAAATGTCATAAATAATAATAATGCCATTACAAGTTACCAGTCCAAAGTGATATCTTAAATGAGATTGGTTTATCTGACAAGCAGCCAAAAAAACATATAATTATCCATAAACCAAACATTTGAATTTCTGAAGCATTAAGCAGCAAAAGTTTGGTATTTGTACTTGATAAATGACCTAAACGATTAATCGACTATACAAATTTAATCGATTGATCGGCTAATCGATTCATTTACTATTCGTTGCAGCCCTAGACACCAGTGGTCAATCTGAAGTGTGAAACATCCACCTGTGTTCTCAGTGCTGTCCTCCAGGCCAGCAGGGGAGCTGTACAGACTCTGCCTTTTTCGTGCTGGTGGACACCTACCTGAAGTACTTCCTGCCTACGGAGGGAGTAGTCCCGCCCTCTCCCTTTTCTGACTCCAGAGGTTCTGTCACCGCTCCGTCTCCAAGGTATACCGTCCACCACCTCAGCACAGGCTTGCTTCCAACCAATCAACATATCGCTCGTGTTCATGTTGAGTATATGGAGAAACAAAACACACTTTGTAATTGCATTCACAACTTTACAACACTAAGTGTGGCTTTGAGACACATTTTAAAATACAGAATATTCGATCAATATTGTGAGAGATTATCTGTTCTTTTAGGTGTCTTTTGAGTGCTTTTAAGTTACTAGATAGTCTATATAGTCTTTATAGAAGTAGTATATTTAAATGTTTGTTCTATTTTTTTCTACAAATACAAACTTACATACATACTTGAGTAATCGAGTACTCTTTGGCAATGTCAAAATAAAAATCTTTTATGGCGAGTGATAAAATCTTTTATCACTCATTAACCGGTCATTAACCGATAAGAATAATTGTGCTATAAAAAAAATGGACGAATGTCTTAAAAATTACAAATGTTTTTTTTTTTGAAAAGGAGGGCTGCCCGAATGTGATGCATGTGTGAGCATGTGCCCCCAGCATTAATACATAAAACGGATGATTACTAACTGTGCGTTCACACCGAAAGCGCACAAAGAGGAAAATTATCCCGGAAGTCATTCATTGTGTATTGGGAGCCAGGCGGACAAAGAGGGAAAAGAGGAATAGGCGGAGGCGGGTGGACTAGGCGACTTAGGAGGATAAAAAAAGTTAAAAATCCTCCAACTTTATGTAAATGAGCTATGACGCGTCTAGGGGGGAAAGGTGGAAAATCCATCGATAGCCAATGGGGATGTCTCGTTCTGCTGTCGTCCCTCGGTCAGATCTGTCCCAGAGAACAACCCGCGTAATTTAGTTCCTACCAAACATTCGTTCCAAGATGTCGCTGGAAATGCTGATTGCTGCCGTAGCAGAACACCCAGTCCTCTATGATTTGACATTACATTTGGCAAAATCAGTGTTTATTTGGGATAATCATTTCCGTAAATATGATTGGGGAGTAAGTAAGGGATAATGCCCGACGAGGTGTCCATTAACAGAAATGAATGGACGACGCGGAGAATTCCCGTCGGACGGTTCCGCAAAGTACCATGCGAACCTTCCGCGAAGTACCATGGTCACTTACGAAAGAATGAAATATTTAATCAATTAATAATACTTTAATGTGTTTGAGTTAAAATCGTGAGGGTTTTAGTCGAGCAGACTATTTAATATCTCCCATATGCAGGCGTTGCCAAGCAACGTGGCCATAGCGTCTTCATAGCGTCAACGTCTTTCCTAGGTGTAAATAAACACTTTTTAACCTACACCCTCCCGCCAATCAGAATCGAGTATTCACCCAGACCATGATATAATTGGGGAGTAATTCTGTTTTTAATGACTTTATCAAGTAACTTTCCATCAAGTAACTTTCCGTGATCAACGATGTCGGTAAATGGGCTGTGCTACAGCAGTAGTTGCGTGGTGGTGTTTAACGCGTGTGGCGTGCGGGCCCTTTAAATTTAGAAGCAAGAACGAACATTCTGAAGGGTGACAAAAGAGATAAAAGCGACTTAGGTGGAGTGGACAAGGCGGATTCCTCTTTGTGCGCTTTTGGTGTGAACGCACAGTAAGGCTTTTATTACAACTAACTAATATCATATTAAGAGTACGTCATCACTGACAACCTCACTGATTAAAGGTAACGGCACTCTTAAAGCAAAGTAAAACAAATTATGACGGTGTACTAAACTATAACCAAAGGTTTTAGAGTAATGTTATGTTTGAATACAAAACTAAACCCTTTATTTTTTCATGTGCAACTTCAGCAAAAACGAACGTTACGTGAGGATTTTTACCATTTAACTAAATAATCGGTCAAAAATGATATTGTCGGTTAACAGTTAAAAGGTTAATTCTTACATACCATGTTAAACATCCCTATTAGCAAATTATAAATGAAATATTAAATAAAGTATTATACTGTAACTAAATCATTGTTGCATTAGTCACCATGCTAACCTTCAAAATACTCTTGCACAAAAAAGCTTTTGACACTCAAATGAAGACAATGGCAGAACCGAGCGAAAAGAAAAACCTTGTATGGCGCTTATTAGAGCCCAACCGATATGGGATTTTTAAGGCCGATACCGATACAAATATTTGATGATTTAAAAATCCGATATTCCGATATATCGGCCGATATATATATTTTAAAAAGAAATTCCAGAAACACGCAACAAAACATAAACAGATATCCCTAACATTAGTTCTCTTTCATAATATTTCGTTCGATGTCTCACTATGGGATGCACGCCTCGCTGCAGACCTCAGAAGCATTAATCTCATTACGCCAATACTGATTGGCTGGTGAAACCGTGTCCGTCCGCGCCAGGTAGTACCACACACCTTAAATACCCTACGCGGACGGCACCACGTCATTCAAACACCTCTTCTCACTCGGAGCATATTTCGCTTATTTCGGTTAGCTAGCTAAACTGTCCACAGACGGATCTTATTTAGTTTCCGTCGCCGGGCGCTACCTAGCCGGAGATTTATTTATTTTTTGTTCCGTTTATTCGGCCGATCACGCCAGATCGGATTCGGTGCTTTCCTTGCCCTCCGCGGTTTGGTCAGCACTTTTCCTCGGCGCCTCACCACGGCTGTTCGAGTGCCGAGCGTTTAGCGCACCAGCTATTCTCTCGGGGTTTTCTTTTAAGTTAGCACACCAGTTAACTGCCTCGACTCCCTGCCTGCACACCAGCTCGCGAGGAATGGAGGCTAGAACCCCTCACACCAGAGGGCACGGGGACTCTGGGGCCCGTCCCTGCTGCTGCGGGAATAAGATTTCGAGCAGAGATCCACACCAGGTCTGCTCGGGCTGCCTGGGGCTGGAACACGCCCGGCTGGCTATCGACGTCCCCGGCTCGTGTCAACACTGTACAGTGTTCACCCTGAAGAGTCTCCGCAGACGGCTAGCCCGCCAGGCTAGCTTGTCTGGCTTTGACCCCTATCTCCCTTCCGACGGCGACGCCGTCGACGACGGGGAGGAGAGGGGGGTCGTTGCGGTGGCTGCACCGGAGGCTAGCGCCGGCTGGGGCTCCCAGCTCGACCTAGCCACGGGTTCCCCGCAGGAGGAAGACGTCCTGGTGCTGGACTATGGGAACGATGAAGAGTCCGCCTTGGAACTCCTCATATCAGAGGATGAAGACGAGGACGACATCTTCATGACTCCGGCCAGGGCTGCGCAGCCCGCGGCCTCCGTCGCCTCTCGGGGTGGAGATGAGGGCAGCACACCAGCTTCCCCTCTCCCCAGCTCGGACATGCTCGACGTGTGCAAACGCGCTGCTGTCCGGCTGGCCATCCCCTGGACTGCTGTCGTGGCTGAGACCGCCAGGTCCCGCTACGAGGGGAAGAAATTGCCCTTGGCCAGGAGTGCGACGAAGCAGCTTCTCCCCATCTTCCCGGAGCTGCTGGTTGAGATGGCGCGCTCCTGGAAAGACCGCCCTCATAGCAGCAGGAGCCCGATTCCCGGGGCCTCGTCCCTCGATTGTGAGGCGATGGAGAGCCTGGGTCTGCTCCGCATGCCTCCGATGGAGCCACTCGTTGCGGCGCACCTTCACCCCCGGCTGTCAGCGGTGTCCTCCAGGAGCCCCAGCCTGCCGTCCAAGTCTGACCGTTTTCAGTCGGCCCTGACTGAAAAGGCGTACAAGGCGGTGGCGCTTTCGGCCAGAGCGCTCAATGTCCTCTCCCTGCTCACGGCCTATCAGGCTGAGTTGTGTGAGGATTTTGGGCTAACTCAGGACCCGGCTACGTGGGAGGAGATACCGGTCGTCACCGACCTGTGTCTCCGTATCCAACGCTGCGCGGTCCAGGCCACGGGACGAGCGCTGGGAACCATGGTTCTGCAGGAACGGGCGCGGTGGCTCAACCTCGCCAGCCTGTCAGACAGGGAGAAGGATGACGTCCTGGACATGCCCATTGTCCCGGAGGGGATTTTTGGCTCCGCGTTGGCCTCCATGCAACGGCGGTGTGAAGCCAAGAAGAAGGAGGATGAAGCTCTCCGGCTTTGCCTCCCTCGGAAGCCCCCGGCTCCCTCTCCACCTGCGCCGCGCAAAAGCTTTGCGCAGGCTGCTTCTCGGGTTTCGCCGTTTAGGATCCCTAAACAGCCGAAACCACAGCCCGCCCCGGCCCCTCTGCCTGGTCGGCCGGTTTGGCCTAAGAAATCCTCGGCCCCGGCTGCAGCTCCGCCGGCGCAGCCCGCGCAGGCTGTCTACGGCCAGGCCAGGAAGAAGAAGAGAGCGGTCTGACCGCTCCTCTCTCCACAGGTGATGCAGCTGGCAGTTCCCCGTTCGCCAGCTCCACCGGTTTGGCGTTTGAGCGTGCTCCCGGGGGCCCACCGCGCCCCCGCCTCCCGGCGGCCACGGACCGTGCCAGGTTATACCGGGAGAAGCGGACATTTGTTGGCGGAGGGTTCAGCTGTTGCCCCTCTCTTATGTCCACAAGCACGCACATTCACACAAGTTTTATTAAAGAAATTAAAATGTGTTCCGCTGCCGCATCCAGGCCGAGTGCCAAGGGCGCAGCTAATAAAAAAAGCCAAATATATCAGAATAAACAGCGCGGTGGCTGCACCCGCTGTCCCCCCTCGGCGGGAAGCCACGGCTTTCCCCGGGGCGGGGGGTGTGGGGGTCCCGCCGCTGCGCTGTCCTCCCACTCCTCCACCGTGGACGAGCGTCACGGCACCACGGCTGGGGCCTCCCACGGTGGAGGGGCTGCGGTGTGTGTCCACTCTCTCCCCCAGATGGGAGAGATGGGCCGCATTCGCAGCCCCGCCCTGGGTGTTGAAGACCATTTCGAGGGGATACAGACTGCAGTTCGCCGCTGTCCCCCCTCGATTTGCCGGTTTAATACACTCCCGGGCTCAGGGAGAGTCGGCTCGTGTTTTGCAGGAGGAAATCCTCTCACTGTTACACAAAGGAGCAATCACTGTCGTCCCTCCCGCACTGTGTCAGAGCGGTTTTTACTCCAGGTATTTTCTGGTCCCCAAACGGGGGGGGAGCGGTATTCGCCCTATCCTGGATCTACGTGCTCTGAACAAATATCTCAGGAAATACAAGTTCAGGATGCTAACGCACGCATCCCTGCTGCGCCTTGTGCGACAGAACGATTGGTTCACTTCTGTCGATCTGAAGGACGCGTATTTCCACATCCCGATCTATCCTCCCCACAGAAAGTATCTGAGATTTGCTTTCCAGGGGATCTGTTACGAATACCGCGTGCTCCCTTTCGGTCTGTCTTTAAGCCCGAGGGTGTTTGTGCGGTGCACGGAAGCGGCGATCGCCCCGCTGAGACGGCAGGGTATCCGCTTGGCCACGTATCTGGACGATTGGCTGCTGTTGGCACAATCGGAGCAGGAGGCCGGGGCGCACACGCGTATTCTCTTACGGCACCTGTCCGATCTGGGTTTCGTGATAAACACGGAAAAGAGCATGCTGTCCCCGGCACAGGGAATACTCTTTCTGGGATTATCCCTGGACTCGGTGACTTTCACGGCGCGCCTCTCGGCAGCCCGGGTGAAGACTTTCAGGGCGTGTCTTGCGCTTTTTCATCCGCGCAAGTCTGTTCTATTCAGATTGTGTCTTCGGTTGCTCGGGCTGATGGCGTCTGCCATTCTTGTAGTCCGTCTCGGTCGCCTCCACATGAGGGAATTCCAGCGTTGGGTGGCCTCATGCGGGCTGGATCCCGTGCGTCATGGCGCACGGAAGGTGCTGGTCACACCGGGGTGCGCCAGGGCGCTGCGCCACTGGCGGGTCTCGTCCTTTCTGACCAGCGGGGTGCCCATGGGTCCCGTCCTGTCCAGGAAGGTGGTCACTACGGACGCCTGCCTGACAGGTTGGGGCGGGATTCACGAGGGCCGGTCTGTGAGAGGCCGCTGGGATGTGGACCTCCAGCGGTGTCACATAAATGTTCTGGAACTATCAGCGGTGTTCCTCACCCTGAAACATTTCCTTCCGTCTCTCATGGGTCATCATGTCCTGGTGAGGACGGACAATACTACGACGGTGGCGTACATCAACCGTCAGGGGGGATTGCGCTCCCGTCAGTTGCACATGCTGGCACGCAAACTGATCATGTGGAGCTGCGGTCGTCTCCTCTCCCTGAGAGCGACGCACGTCCCGGGTGTCCTGAACACGGGCGCGGACCTGTTGTCCAGGGGCGCGCCGGTATACGGGGAATGGACGCTGCACCCGGAGATTGTGGAACAGATATGGGCCCGTTTCGGTCGGGCCGTGGTGGATCTGTTCGCGTCAAGGGGCAACGCGCAGTGCGAGCTGTTTTACTCTCTGCGCAGCATGGATGCTCCCCTCGGCGTAGACGCGCTAGCGCACGCCTGGCCGCGCGTGCGTCTTTATGCGTTCCCTCCCCTGGCCTTGATACCCCCCACTCTGTCCAGAGTGAGGGAACACGGCCACGCACTGATTTTGATAGCCCCGCATTGGCCTGCGATGCATTGGCTGGCGGAGATATGTCTGTTGCTGTGCGCTCAGCCCTGGGAGCTCCCGTTACGCAGGGACCTGCTGTCGCAGGGAGGGGGGGCGATTTTCCACCCGCACCCGGAGCGCCTGGCTCTGTGGGCTTGGCCCCTGAGTGGCTGAATCTGTCTGCTGAGGGTCTCTCACAGCAGGTGATTTCCACTATACAAAGTGCTCGGGCCTCCTCCACTAGGTCTTTGTACGACTGTAAGTGGAGGGTGTTTGAGGGGTGGTGCCGCGATAACGGCCACATTCCTTTCCAGTGTCCTGTAGGTGTGATATTGTCGTTCTTGCAGGACCTGATTGACAGAAGGAAAGCCTTCTCCACGATTAAAGTGTACTTGGCGGCTGTCGCCGCATGTCATGTGGGGTTTGGGGAACGAACGGCGAGCCAACACCCGTTGGTTTGTCGTTTTATGAAGGGAGCGCGCAGGCTTCTCCCCGTGTCCAGACCACTGGTGCCACCGTGGGATCTGGCTGTGGTTCTGGAGGGGCTTAAGGGCCCTCCTTTTGAGCCACTGGTGGGGGCGGACTTGAAACACGTGTCTCTCAAGACAGTGTTGTTGCTGGCTCTGGCTTCGGCTAAACGGGTTAGTGACATTCATGCGCTTTCGGTGCATCCTTCATGCGCTCAGCTCTTCCCGGGGGATGTACGGATGATTTTGAGGCCCAACCCGGCTTTTGTGCCTAAGGTGGTGGGCTCATGTTCTCCTATTGACCTTGTGGCTTTTGCTGCCTCGCCAGGTGGGCGGGGGGTCGCATGCGTTATGTCCGGTTCGTGCAGTGCGCACTTACATAGATAGGACTGGGGGTTTCAGGAGGAGCGATCAGCTGTTCGTCTCCTGGGCTAACCCTCATAAGGGGAAGCCTGTCACGAAGCAGCGCCTGTCCCACTGGGTGGTGGAGGCGATTGCTTTGGCTTATACGTGTCAGGGTTTGCAGCCACCTGTGGGCCTGCGAGCGCATTCGACTCGGGGTTTGGCCGCATCCTGGGCCTTATTCAGGGGAGTTTCTGTTCAGGACATCTGTGCTGCGGCGAGTTGGTCCTCGCCTCTCACTTTTGTCCGTTTCTATATGCTGGACGTCTCCGCTCCGTGCGTGGCGCGCGCGGTTTTGATGTCCTGATTGGTTGGAACGGTGTACTTTTCCCTGTGGGTTGGTGGACGCTGGGTAAGCTTGTCTGGCAATACGGGAGCAACCATATCCCATAGTGAGACATCGAACGAAATATTATGAAAGAGAACTTTAGGTTATTTACATAACCCCGGTTCTCTGAGTAATATGAGTGAGATGTCTCACCGGACGACCCTTCTTGCTTGGGCGAGTGAGAAGAGGTGCTTATCTTGAATGACGTGGTGCCGTCCGCGTAGGGTATTTAAGGTGTGTGGTACTACCTGGCGCGGACGGACACGGTTTCACCAGCCAATCAGTATTGGCGTAATGAGATTAATGCTTCTGAGGTCTGCAGCGAGGCGTGCATCCCATAGTGAGACATCTCACTCATATTACTCAGAGAACCGGGGTTATGTAAATAACCTAAAGTTATATGTAGTTATTTTTTATTATTATTTATGAGTCCTCACTAAAATAATAGGATAATGCAGTGAACACACTTCACTGATGGGTCACACCGCAAGCGACATGAGCAGCAGGGGGCGCTGTGGCCGCTGGCTGCTGGCTGCCGTCGCCAGGGGGCGGGGCTTCAAGCAGCACTGCAGACAGTTCGGTTGCTCCCATTGCAATATCAAGTTTGTAGTAGAGCTATTCGGCAGGCCGGCGTGACAAGCATGTTCAAATAACAATTTACACGTTTCCCCTGTTTATTATTTAGTAATCAAAATAACAGAAATGGAGATAAAGCATTATAAAGTGCAAAACACACTGCCGCCACGGCACGTCTATGACACAAGTGCCGCCCCTAGCACCCATAGGAATATAGTCGTCTCCAGAGCAGAAGGAAAACTAAAGAAAAGAAAAAAGCGCCTTTTCGGCGGCACTTGATGCGCGGCGACGCTGTGAAATAGGACAGTGGTGTGAAGTGTAGCGGGTTGCTGCTTCGCACCGACGCCGCTCATTTGCATAAAGTTAAACTAATTTCAACTCTCCGCGTCGCTCTGGACGCTGGCATCGCGCTGCTCGCTGCCACCGTCGCGCTGCTCGCTGCCGCCGCGGCGCCGGCCGCTCCTTGTCGGCAGCGCTCATTGAAAATGAAGGACTGCCAGCCGCTTTTGCTGCTCATGTCGCTCGCGGTCGTGGATAACTCGTTCGCTCTGCCCGACTCTGGCTGGATCAGCCGGTTGTAGGGTTTGTGGCGTTATAACATGGTTGAAGGGTTTCGTCCGTTTTTTAAAATATTCATTTATCGGCCATTATAAATGCCGATACCGATAGTTTGGAAAATGCCTAATATCGGCCGATAATATCGGCCCGCCGATATATCGGTCGGGCTCTAGCGCTTATTATAGCAAGAGTCAGAAGTAGTGAAATGCATTTGGAATTTGGAAATGAAATCATTCCACACTGGATGTTAATTATTTATTGTTAGCGCTAGGACATGGATATTAATAGTGCTGTGATTTATTATTATTTATTATTACAAGTGCTAGGACATGGACATTAATAGTGCTTTGAAGTGCAGCCGGAGAATTCTATCTCTGCTCAGGTCTGCCGTGCGACGACGCATGCACCCATGCGCAAAAAAACCAAAAAAAATCTGAGGACTCGTGGGAACAAACTAACTGGTAATCATTTAGAGAAAATCGTTCATTTTCCCACCCCTAATACAAACCTTTCTCTCCAAGGCTGATATCTTAAGTTGTTCCTGCTGGACAGGAAGTAAGAAATCCCGATAGTGCATGTTTACCCACAGTGCTGTGCTCCCCTCAGGCCCCAGAGTGTGTCGTTTGCGGGATACGGCGTGCACAGCCCCAGCCTGCTGAAACACCACATCTTCCACCAGCCCTCTGCCACTGCAGACCCTGCTGCCCAGGAGATATGGAGATCAGAGACACTCTTACAGGTCAGAGGTCACCACCGCACTGCACAGCTGTGTGTGTGTGTGTGTGTCTCAATGTTTTATTTTAGATTTTGTTTTGGCTAAGTTTTGGCCAAAAGTCTGGTCTAATAACGTATCAAGAAGTAAATCATAGTTATTGTTATGTGAACTCCAGATGTTTTTTGTTGTTTTTTTTAAATAGAAGACAAAAACAAGTCTGGTCTTGGACAGGTCAACAAGTAAACAGTGTTCTTTTTCTTGTTATCTGGACTCAAGATGTTTGTGGAGGTTTGGCTCCACCACTACTCCCTGGAGATGTACCAGAAGCTCCAGTCCCCACAGGTGAAGGTAGGCTGCACGCCATACCCCTCTGTATCCACCACTTACCTCCACCTTCTCGCTCTCTCTCTCTCTCTCTCTCTCTCTCTCTCTCTCTCTGTCTCTGTCTCTGTCTCTCTCTCTCTCTCTCTCTCTCTCTCTCTCTCTCTCTCTCTCTCTCTACCAGTCTCTCTCTCCACCAGTCTCTCCCTCCACCCATACACTCTCACGTGCACATCCCCACTCCCCCTGTCCTCCTCTCCTCTCTATTGCACTGCATCACTGCACGGCTGGCTACGGTCTGGCTGGGTATCACAGCACCTGCTCTCACACACGCGCACACATGCACAAATTGATACAGGATGGTGATGACATTCCCATGTGGTAAGTGCTAGAGTGTGACCCTAGCCACCAGCTGGTCAGGTCTTTTTCTTGAAGGACAAATGTTACTGATGTAGCTCCTGGTCACTCTGGTAGATGATGATAACCTGGATGGTTGATTTTCAAGGGGAACCATCAAGCTTGGTTATTTTGTAATATAAAAGTTGGCTTTAGTTTTTTATTTGTGTAATTATCTTCAGATTTAAACCACAGGCCTGGGGTTTGGTAAGAACTTTGGTAAGTTTATGTTGGACAGTTTCACACTTAAATCTTCTTTTCGCCATGCAAGAATCCACACAGCCATGCCAATTCACTTTAACTGTCAATCCAAACTAACTGAAATCTACTGTGTGCTGGTTAGGTTTTGGTACACACCTCCACCATTAACCGATCAAAAACTAGCCTTTAGTTAGCCTTAGGGCTTCAGCCAATGGTAAAAACAATTTAATTCACCACGATATTTGCCATGTGTTAGACTTATGTAAAGGCAACATAATAATGTATTGGGTTTTTGCTGTTGGGTATTTGATATGTGTGGCCTGTCCCATGCGGACACACCGCAGCTTCATCTATCTGTAGTAGTGCTTCTGCTGCCCCTCCTCTCCTACTGTGAGCATCTCTCTCTCTCTCACTCACTCTTTTTTTTTTTTTTCTTTCTCTCCCCCCCCATCGTATACCCCCTTCCCTCACATGTGGTATGGATCAGCATAAAGCCACCCTAGGTGTAGGACTGTTCTGACTCTATTTGTGCAATACGGCCTTCTCCAGATTGGAGGTGGGCAATATGGAATATACATATACCTTATCTTCTCCTCTGCTCCGACACACTTCCTTCAAGGGAGAAATTAAATGCATAGATCCTAAACACTGGTTCGGATACGGCTTGACCTGCTCTTTGTTTATACTTTTCCCTAAAATGGTTGCATCTGTGAGCTATCCCTACAGTGCCATCACCATGGTGGTCTTCATGCTGGCATGTCCTATTGTATGTGTATTTGCATGTTGTCTACTCATGTGTTTTTGTGTACCATAACAATGTAACTTGTGATATTTGTAACTGTTGTATTTTCATTGGTGTCCCTGACTGTGGAGGTTGCATGGTTGGATGTGTGAGAATCTCCTCTCCCATTTACTATACACCACTGTGATTAACCACAGCAATACAACTACTATACTTTAAATTGAAAAGGATAACAATTTGATCACCCTGTTATTTCCCATTCATCTCTTTACAGAATAAATGTAAGTGATCTAATGTGATTAAAATCAGATTGATCAAATAAAATTGGAGCCAGCAGGTTTGTCAAGTCTTGTATGCTCTGGTCTGGGCATCTTGGTAGCATTGGCAGACAATTCCAGGTCCAGAAAGCTTAAGTGTTTTTGCTCCACCCAGGCACTAAGCTCAGGTAGGTTGTTGGTTAACTTTTGTTCATTGTATAGTTCAGGTTGCTAGGCAACCCTCGGTTGACAATGTAGTGCAGTTCAGGTAGGTTGCTAGGCGACCATATAGTGTAGTTCAGGTATGTTGCTAGGTAACCTCTGTTGACCATGTAGTGTAGTTCAGGTAGGTTGCTAGGTAACGTAGGATGAGGAAGAAGGATGATGAAGTGATTCTCATCACTGACGACTGTCTAACCCTCAGCCTTGTCATACAGTGTGTTCCAACGGTCAGTATTTCTGTTTACACATTCTCTCTCCTTTTCTCCTTTGCTCCTCATTTCCTCCTTCCAAATGTTTTTTCAAACGACTTCTTCAACCTTTCCTTTCTACTTGTATCCCTTGTTCCTCCTCTTCCTCCTCCACCCTGTGTTGTGCTCTTCCTCCTCGTCCCTGGTGGTTTCTGGGGGATACAGCTGGCGTTGCTGCAGTATCGGCTCTGTATGTCCAGCATGCCGTGTCAACCTCACCCCCCACCAGGCTCTGGGACCCTGCACACCTATCAAGTACTGTTACCTTTTCATTCAGCCCCGCCCCTCCGCGTTCTCCTTCGGGGGTCAAACCCAGGTTGCGCAACGCATGGTGCTTTTACACCAACCAATGGGCCTTAATCACTCAACGGCCATCTGAGGTGGTTCAGTTCCATCACCCTGCTGGTGTTTAGAACCAAGATGGCCGCCAGGGGAGAAAGCACAATGGCTACCACTGGCATTGATGTAGATGGTCCATGAAATGGAGGTCATGGCTCATGGATGAGCGCCACAAGCTTTTAACTGAAAACGTCAATGCCACTTGTCTCATGCGCAGCCGTAATTTGATTGGCAGAGCTTTGCCATGATGGCCACAGTCTCCAAAACAGTGACTGCCGATTGGTGGAAGCGTGCTGGCAGTTGGTCTAAGAGCACCTGTAGGGTATCTGTCAAGGCTACTTCTCCTAGTTATAAAGAAACTCATCTTCATTACGAAGATGATGATGAGGTTCAAATTCGGTCTAATTCCATCCAGACCATTAGAGGTACATTGGGCCAATGAATAAATACAAAAATAATATCCAGAAATTACTGTCCGTGTTTTATTGTTCAAAGTCCGCTTGTTTAATTCCTGCTCTGATTGGTCCAAGTCCCGACATATTACAGAGAAGTATCCTTGATAAAGTGCCGCTACCTGGGTAAGAGTTTGTCTCTGAGCAGAACTGGACTGACTTGTGTGTGGTGTTGCTGTGTTCATACAACATACATTTTAAAGCATGTCGCTCTATGCCTGCAGTGCTTAACAGCTTTTTATTCTCTTGTTTGTAAGTTGTGTATTTGTGTGTTTTGTGTTTTTCCATTCAAATGCAAAAGGTACTACTACACTTGAGTGCATACACTCTTCCCTGCATTTATGTGGCTGGTTGTGCAGGGAGAAACTGGGCATGGTTTAGATGCGCTCTGGGCATGGTTTAGCTCCTAGTTTAGTTACTGGTTTATTTGTACTGGTGAAGCAAGAAGGTCTCTTGGTGCTGTGCTACATTCTACTGTCCAGCTTCCACCAGCAGATCTGAGAGAACTGAGGTCCACACACTACTGCACCACAGGGCAAATGCATCTAAAACAATACATATACAATTAATTCAGAAATTTCAATTGTACTGTTCAATTATGTATGATGGCATTTGATGTTCTAGAAAACATTTACAAGAAATATTAGGCCAGTATTTACAGCATGATATTGGATCTTTTGACTTCAGAATAGTTTTTCATTTTAAATCAGTATATATAATCTAATTATTAAATATATTTATAATGTATACAAAATATATAATCATACAAGTATAATACATGATAATGTAAAATAATTTATATTATCTAGATAACAATGTATTTGACAAAATACTGGATTTCATCTACATAAAACAACAGTTACCAAGGCTTCTGTCTGTGGGACCTCTGTGCTCTTAATGCGATGCGTGTACGATGGTTACCCAGTTGCTGGTTGGCTGAGTCTTAATTAGTTCTTCCACTGGGCAGCGTTGCGATTGGCTGATTCACAACAAGCTTGCTGCTGATTGGCTGTGTTCCCTGGAGCCCTGTGTAACCTGTGTTCTTTTCAGGAGCCATTCAGTCCGACAGAGGAGCATGTGATGGTGGTGAGGCTGCTGGTGAAGCACCTCCACGCCTTCTCCAGCAGCCTGAGACCAGAGCAGCTGGCTGCCTCGCCCTCCGCACACTCACACACCAGTCCCCTGGAGGAGTTCAAGAGGTCTGCATGGGCTCTCCCATCTCTTGATCAATAGATGTCTCGTTCTCTCTAGCTCTTTTTGTGTGTGTGTGTGTGTGTGTGTGTGTGTGTGTGTGTGTGTGTGTGTGTGTGTGTGTGTGTGTGTGTGTGTGTGTGTGTGTGTGTGTGTGTGTGTGTGTGTGTGTGTGTGTGTGTGTTCATCTCTCTTTGTCTGTTTCTCGCCATTGTTCTAATGTGATGCTGTAGCTCAATTGTTCCCTCTCTGTCTCCAGAGTGGTGGTGCAACGGTTCGTCCAGCAGAAGCTCTACCTGTTCCTCCAACACTGCTTTGGACATTGGCCTCTGGATGCCTCCTTCAGAGCTGTAAGCACACGCCCGCCTCCATTTATTTTAATCAGTCACTGCAATATCAGTACTTGGGCATAACTGGAAAACTGATACTACACTAATCATTTTTAATTTTTCAATATTTTCCATTCACTTTTGTTTATTTAAACAACATAAATGATTTATTATTGACAGTTTATTGTTTGATTGTTTGCGAAGTCTGTTCATGTTCATGTAGGTTTGCTCTGTACTAATTAAAAGATTTAATGACAAAGTAGTCAAGTCTTTGCATTACATCTCAGCAGGGCCAATGATCAGGGTGTTTCAATGAGTGTGGTTAATGTTACGTCTGTGTGTCCAGGTGCTGGAGACCTGGCTGAGCTACATCCAGCCCTGGAGATACACGGCCAACCCACAGCCTGACCTGAGCCGCACCGTACCAGACCGATGGTGAGGGAAACCATGACGACCGGATTCTTATTGAACTAAAATCAACAGCCAGTCAGCATTAAAGTAACCATTACAACTGGAATCTTGCAGAACTAGAATGAACAGCCAGTGTTAAAGTAACCATGACGACTGGATTCTTACAGAATTAGAATCAACAGCCAGTCAGCCAATGCACCACGTGATGCTAACCATTCGGGGGGCAGGACAGTGTTGTGGCTGGGGTTTTTGGGACTCCCAACCAAAAGGTTCTGGGTTCCTAACTCCTACCTGTACTAGTGTATATGACCAGAACTACATGTCTTGTAACTGTGTCCTTGTCTCTGTATCAGGGGTTCCTTCGTGGAGGAGAACCTGCTCATGTACACCAAGCTGTTCCAGGGCTTCCTGAACCGGGCCATACGCACTGACCTGGTCAATGCCAAGAACGCCCTGATGGTGTTCAGGGTGGCCAAGGTCTTTTCTCAGATGAACCTGCCCGACATGATCCAGAAAGGTGAGACCAGAAGGACCACAATACCACAGTTTCCTGTTGTTTACTTGCATTGCCATGGTTGCTGTTAGACTGAGCTGCAACAGTGTATTAACATGCAATTGCTGAGATGCCTCATTTTGGCCAGTCAATCAGTCCAATCAATCATCATCTTGGATACAACGCAGAATAAAAGCAAATAAGTTGAGTTGTTGAGCTCCACTCAGTGTCTAGATTAGGGATGCACCGAATCCAGGATTCGGGTTCGGATTCGGCCAAATATTGGGCTTTTTTGCGGGGTTCGGGTTCTGCCGAACCTTGGAATTTTTTTCCACCGAACCTGAACCCTACGCTTTCACTGCGCGCGCCACGCTGGTCGACGTAATGATCTGTTTACAAATAGTGGAGCGTTGGAATGCAGTGGCTAGAGGCTGTGAGAAAGTGAAAATGGAACTTGTGAACAGAAAGTGTCGTTTGGCAGTTCTTTCAGATAAAAGAAGGCGATTAAAGTCGAGCTACATGTTCAATTTGCAATGCCGGTTTGTCTCGTGGTGGCAAGGAACCTAGACTATATGACCTATAAAATGAAAACTACACTGATTTTGACGTTATTTACTTCATTAATGTGTTTAGTGTTAATGGAGTAGGATGGGAATAGGATTCGGTATTCGGGTTCGGATTCGGCAGAATCTTAACCAGTGGATTCGGTATTCGGCAGAACCCCAAAAATCTGGATTTGGTGCATCCCTAGTCTAGATAATCCTTTTGATCACCCATGGGGGGGGGGGGTTATTTGGGGCGTAATCTTTACATGTGGCTTGTGGGGCCAGACTTGCATACAAATAAATGTGGCGAAATGATAGGAACGATTCCCATCGGCAATAAAAAACAAACCGCCTTGAGTATCACTTTTAGATTGCTCCATGTTAACCATCATCCCTCCAGAGGTGTAAACCTAGTGACCCATGTCTCACACTTAATGTCATTTTCCTTGTTTAATCCTACCTCTCAAATGTATCTGACATCTTTTAAACTCCTCGTTATTGTTCTGTTGTTTCCCTTGTTAAGCACTTTGTACTGCTGTTTGCTCAAATGTATCACTGTGATTCTGATGTTTACTTATCTAAAACTTGTTCCTGTGTTGTTTCACTTGGAAGCACTTTTTTATTGTGGTTTGCACGAAAGGCACTATCAATAAAGTTTGATTTGGTCCCACCAGGGGAGCAGCTGTTCCTGGAACCAGAGCACGTCCTCCACCACCGCCAGCCCCGAGGGTTCATGACCCCCAGCCAGGGGGGCAGCTTCCTGTCGTCGCGGCAACGGGCGGTGCCGGACAGCGTATTCCGGGTGAAGAGCCACTTGTATGCGCTGGAGGGCCAGGACTGCCAGTACAAGCAGATGTTCGGTACGGACCTCAGGGGAACGGTGAGTCGCCCCGGTTCACCTTGTGTCTAGCTGTCTGGTTGTAGGTTAAGTTTGGTTCTGTGACCTGTAGTTTCATATTTCAGTCTTTTTTACTGCTAATTATTTTGGCTCTTTGGCTGGAGGAAGGTATTCATCGATGTCACTAACTGTCGTTTAGCAGACACTTTTATCCAAAGGGACTTTCATTTTAGATATGTCCAGTCTACCTGTAGGCATCCTAAAACAAGATGGCCGCTACCTGCTCCTTAAAGACATGTATCTCAATTCAATGTCACTTTGTATAATAGTCTGCTAAATGACGTAGGGACGTAGAGATAGTTTGTTTGATTTGATGTATTCAATGTGAGGAAGTTGATACCCTGGGTTTCAGAGGAAAGGGGATCATCCTATGTGCTAACGTGACCCAGCATGTTTTCAGTTGTGCTGTGCTGAATGTGTCCAGATCCTGAGGTTTATCCAGATGATAGCCCAGGCCCGTCAGACTGCCAAGAGGATATCGGACCACTCCATGGAGGTGGCAGCCAACACGTCCTTCATGTCCTGGTTCGGGCTGGGCTCTCCTGACCTCAACAACACCTTCGCTGGGTGCGAGGCTGACGAGACCGGGGAGTCGGTGAAGAAGACCCACGAGTTCCTGGACAGGGCGCTGGAAAACCTGTGTCAGATCTTCAAGGTCTCTTTGGTTGTGTTCTCCATCTAGGCATGCTGTTTCCTTGCTTTGTGTCTTTGCTTACAAACAAAGTAACCTTCAACTCTTAATATTAGTATTGGCTCAGCAAATCGCATGAGGAGGTTGATGATGAATTAGCCTCTACCATTTTGTTGTAATGTGTTGTGCCATCTGTTCTAAATGGTAGCATCGTAACTAGCCAATCTGGCATTGTGTTAACTTGTTGATTTTAGCTAGCAGTAGCTATGTAGCTTGTCTAGCCCAGGCATTATGTTAACACTTGTTTGTTAGCGGTAGCCATGTAGCTGGCATTGTGTTGACCTGTGTTTGTTGTTACCCTCCAGCTGAATCCCGGGCAGCTGAGTCAGATCATATCCAACCTGGGTCTGTCCCAGGATGACGTCAACTACAACCAGCTCCCAGACTGCGTCCAGGGGGATGGTGGTCTCATCCTCACAGACCTGGGACGCATGCAGGTTAGTAGGGGGAGATGGTGAAGGGACAGGGAGTGGGATACTCATCTCGGGACCTAAAAGCCTAAGAAAAGTGTCCTTTGGACCCGACCACCGCACACTCAGAACACTGAGCACACCAGAATTGGTGATTCATTCGTTTAGACAAAAGAATTGGCAATTCTGGTGTGCTAGGTTTTGTGTGTGTTGTCCGGCCGCGACCCACCTCCAACTGGATCGCGACCCAATTTGGGCCCCGACCCATAGTTTAAGAAACACTGGGTAAGGGTATTCGACTCCCAGCCGAAATGGTTCTGGGTTCCATCCCCAATATATCTACCTGTAGGAATCCTTGAGCAAGATGCCCTAACCCCTACCTGCTCCTAAATGACATGCATCTGCAATCTTTGGAGAAAGGATCTGCTAAATGACTAAATAGTAACTTATAGACATTTTAGATGTAAGGGAGAAGAGTTGAGATTTGGGAAGAGCTTTTTTTTTTTATGAGAACATATCAAGGAAACCTTAATTAAAATGGAGTATATCTGGTGTAGTGGGTTTCAATATTTTCAGATGGCATCAATCTCCATGACAGGCCTATAATAAAATACATCTATCATGTATTTCATTATACTCATAATGTTCTCATTTATTTTCCCTGCAAGGCCATTATAACTGCAATTTTGTTTCCCCAGCATGTGAACACTTAAGAGTTTGGTCCTAGGTAGTCTCGCATAGCCAGACTTCGTTTTAGCACTGTGCCAGCACTGGAGAAGGGTCTGGCTCTACTCACTATTCTGGCATAGGGGAAAAAACACAGACTCATGCTAGTGGGTTCCTGGCAAAGGAAGGTTTCATCTTTCATTGTCTTTACTGTGTGAAACCTTTCAATAGCATTGAGAAAGATTCACTATTTACTGGACAGTTTTATCTAAAGTGACTTGCAGTGAATACAGATACATGTCATTAAGGAGTAGGTAGGGTTAGGGGGCATTTTGCTCAAGGATACCTACAGGTGGACTGCAGACATTGGGATTCAAACCCATAACCATTCAGCTGGAAGGCAAACACCCTAACCACTAGACTACCCTTCCCCCTAAAGAAAGATACGGTCAGAACCAAAACCAACCCCCCTATCATGTTACTACCAGTGTGTGTTTGTGTGTTCAATGTCTACTGGTGTCTCTTTCTGTGCAGATCATCAATGGGCTGCGGCGTTTTGAAATTCAGTACCAAGGAGACCCGGAGCTGCAGCCAATCAGGAGCTACGAGAACGCCACGCTAGTCCGCATGTTCTACAGGGTGTCCACACTCCTCAACCACAGGGTGGGCCGCGACTCCTAGCCGCTCGGGTCTACTGTGTTGTGCTAGCATTGTGTTGTGCTAGCATTGTGTTATGCTAGCGTTGCGCTTTGCTAATATACGGTTATGTGAAATGAATGATCATTTGAGTTAAATGGTGTTTTAGCATTGCTACTGATGATTACACTTCCAGATTAATGTATTGTATTCCACCTTCTTGCAGTTTGGAGGCCATATGAATGCGTTGTGTTCGAGGCCGGACTTCCTCGGGCGTTTGGGTCGCCATTACCTGGCAAGGCCAGCCGGCACCACTCGGCTCACCAAGAGCCCAATGATGCGCAGGACCCTGGAGCGCAGCCGGCACCCGGGCCTCAGCCTGCGGCCCCTGGCCAGCTACCGCACCCTGCTGCTCATTCTGCTGCTCTACCTGGCGGGGGCCCTGGTGTCCCTGGGGCCCCTCTCCAGCACCCTGCTCATCCTGGCCGGGGCCTTCCTGCACGGCCTTCTCCTCACCCTGCTGGGAGACAAACTCAAGTCTCACTAGGCCTCCTCGGGGGACCCAAACAATACCTGAAAGAGGACATAAACACCTACAAGATAACGACCCCACACAGCTTTGAGTTTGAATGTGAGGTTTATTTCCCAATAAACGTTGCTCACCAATTTCCAACAGGTACTGTTCTGCTGATGTCAACGACACGTGTCCAATCAGAAAACTAGAATCGTCCGATATCCAGTTGGTATTTAGCCAACTGGATGGTGTTTCTGCAGCTGTGAGGATCAACATTTTTAGCTTTTTATGATGGTCTTTGCAACCCATTTTAATTGTGTAACCCTGTAATTATGTTTTATATATTTTCTTGGACTAACGGTAAGCGGTCCAGAACTTGACAAATGCTTGAATTGTCTATATTTTTCAGTGGACGACAGAGGAATGTTTTGGCAAAATATCCTCAATAAATTAATTTTTGCAGCATGTGTTTATCTGTTTGATGTGCTTGCTTTGGATCTGAATCTTATGCGATGATCAGAAAACAAAAAAAAAATTGGTGCATAAAGCAGTAATGGAAAACCAAACACCTTGGTTTTTGAGCTAGACCTCGCCCACTCACAGGGGGCAGGGCTATTACCGAGTAGGCTTTCGCTATCACATTTAGGGGGGAGGGGGTGTAACCAGAGCCTTTGATGTTGCCTGATAACTCAAAACTGCTAGTAACAAGCATGCTTTTACCACAGGGCAATGAGTCCTTATTTACATCTTATCGTCAGTTTATAAAACTGCAAGCCAGTCGAGATTGACACACTAAAGTTGTCCTTTAAAACAATTCTACACTCACTGTCTACAGATAAGTCGTGTTCCTAACTACCTTCCTGCATTGAGACGTTTACAATATGTAAATCATTCAAATGAAATCCAGTCAGCCTAGATTGCTTTCCTACAGCATCCGCTTCCAAAACGGTTTTAAAATCAGTGATTCGTTAAAATGTATTGTTCAAACTTCAAGCCACACCATGTCCACCTGTTACTCCAATAATTACCAAACAAGGTTTTTTTCAGATAATTTATTTGTACAGTAAAACTGAGGTTAAGAGAGGTTGCAATATTTCCTGCCTCCATGCCGAACAAGAAAACAATAGATTTGACGCACTCAGAATGTTGACAGAACAGATTAATGGCCCTCAGCATGTGTGGCTGTATATCTTATAAAGATGGATCACCGGGTTAACTCCTACGATGGCGTGATTTGAAATTGTGATGTCGATCGAACAAAACCACCATCACAAGGGCGTGTTCAGGAACATCGCGACTCTTCCAGAAACCTCCGCAATGTCCCACAATAACTGGAAGCTGTCGCCCACCGCTCGAGACGCTAACAAATGATGACACGCATCTCTGCTCGGCCGCGAAGCATTAGCGCCGGCGGTTTTGTGTCCGTGGAAACGTTGCAGTGAGAAGCGTTGCAGAGTTGCTGAACACCGCCCTCTTTGGCACCCTGTCCAGGCCGGGGGGTGCGTTTGATGTCCTCTACTTGGGGGGCCGGTAAGCAATCTTCCTGCTCTTCATCACAGACCACCGATGCCTCTTCAGGTAGTAAAGCAGGGGGATGATAATGGCTGAGCCCATCAACAGCTGAGAGAGAGGGAGACGGGTAGACAGAATGGGAAAACAGGCAGAGAAAGAGAGAGATGACAGACATGGATGTGAGGGTTAAAATTACACATCAAACAGGACATAAGACAACAGGTTTTTAAATTGTGCTGTTTGTGTGTTCTAGCACAACAGGTGCGTTTGTGTACCTTTAGACCCATGCGTTTGCGTTGGTCATGCTCTGGCTCTGCGGCCCACCTCAGGAAGGTACACACGTCCTTAGCAACCTGGCTCATGGTGGCAGGTGTTCCTATGGCAACAAACAAGCATTAGCACGGTAGTGAATAGAAACTGCACACCCCCACTGCTCCTCAACACACACACACACACTAACCAACACTCACTGCTGCCCAACAAACTCACCGTCGTCATACTCCAGCACCTCGTTGTAGATGGGTGGGGCCATGCCAATGGACTGGCCGGGGAAATAGGGGTTGTAGTAGAGACCCTCCTTCACCGCCACCCCCCCGGGGGGCTCACAGTAGCCCGTCAGCAGACTGAACACGTAGTCCTCCCCCCCATGTCTGGAGAGGGAGAGCGAGAAGAGAGACAGGCAGAGAGGGGAAAGGCCGGTGGGGTTGCAGTGGAAGATGGATTGATGAGGAGAAAGATGCAAGGATGCAGAAAAACACATGAAAAAGCGTTGCATTAGTTCATGGACGGGTTGAGGTGACATACAGACCTCTGTGCTGCACTGTTTTTTCAATGTGATCAGATCACAGATGTTCGTCCAGATGTGACATTTGCCAACTCTGTGGCCAGATCAGCTTGGCTTGCGTGTTTTGGTGTGCATGCGCGGCTTGCCAGGTGCTTTGCTCCAGGTGTATGCAAGTACCTCACTGTGTGTGTGTGTGTGTGTGTGTGTGTGTGTGTGTGTGTGTGTGTGTGTGTGTGTGTGTGTGTGTGTGTGTGTGTGTGTGTGTGTGTGTGTGTGTGTGTGTGTGTGTGTGTGTGTGTGTGTGTGTGTGTGTGTGTGTGTGTGTGTTACCTGGCGTTGACAATGTAGCTGAGGTCGGGGGGCAGGGCTCCGTTGTTGGCAGCACGGGCGGCTTCAGGGTTGGCGTAAGGCTTGGGGAAGTAGTCTGACAACTTCCCTGGACGGGTGAACATCTCCCCGTTCTCATCTGGACCATCCACCACCTCCACCTTAAGAGAGAGAGAAATAGATTAACTAACTATATTGAACTTTGTTGTTACCTTTTCATAGTAGTCTTTTTAAACTGCTTTGGCAATGTAAATGCTTATTTTCCATGCCAATAACACTCTTGAATTGAATGAGAGGCAGGGACAGAGAGACAAAGAATGAAGAAAGGAGAGAGAGAGAATAGTGTGAGGGATAGAGATACGAGAAAGAGACATTAAGACTATCTTAGTAAAGGGGCAAGAGAGAACACACCGGGCAGGGCTCAAGTGCGTATGTATATATAAACTTTTTTTTTTTTTTTTTACTGGCACCAATGCGACCTCGGAAAAAATTGTCTCACATCCAAATTGCAGTCTTGAGCCCTGAGCTCAAGACTGAGCGAGTGCACGCACACACACACTGAACTGACCTCTTCAGCGATGGCCTTAACCTCGGCCTCTGTGTGGGAGACATCCACCAGGTTCCTGAAGGCCAGGTACTCCATGCTGTGACAGGCCGAGCACACCTGCTTGTACACCTGGTAGCCTCGTCGTACACTGTAGAGAGAGGTCAGAGATGAGGTCACTGAAATCAAACCTCAGCGAGAGCGACACCTCTGGTCAAACTGGTTATTGCAACCACAATTTTGCAGACACTCTTGCTCAAGGTTGCCTACAGGAAGACTGTGCACATTGGGGTTCGAACCCAGAAACTTTTGGCTGGGAGTCAAACTCCCTTACCACTACTAAATAATCCTGCCCCCTTTTTGTGAAAGTGATGTCACATTATTGGCAGCAGCCAATCAGACCAGCTTTGGCCGTACCTGCCATGGTCCAGGGAGGAGAGCGGACCCCCGTGGCTCCAGGGGTAGCTAGGGGCGTGGAGCTCCAGGTCTGACGCCTTTACAGATTGGTGCAGCATCATGGCTAGCCCTGCCCCTCCCACTGTGACCACGCCCAGTGTCGTCAGGGCAACCTTCTTGCTCTTCGGGAGGCTGGCGAAAGACATGTTGGCCTATAAGAGGAAAGGAGAAGCTGGTTAACACTCAGTTTTGTAATTACACACATCAAGTTCATCATGTGCTGTATGAGGTTAAAGGTCTTCGGGGGAAGCAGTAAGGACAACTTTTGTAACTAAATGTTGACAGTGTTACCTGCTCATCTCAACAATCAGAGCAAGTCCTACAATATAACCACTTCCTGCTAATCAAACTCATTTATTGGCCTTTTCAATGAGCAATCAAGATTCAAAAACAGAGAGACACTTCTGTCATATACTCCAGCTGCCTGTCTGTCAACTCTGAGCTAACTGCATGTAACCTCCTGTCGGTCTCCTCTCTGAGCTAAATGCAAAACTGAAAAAACAGCAATGGTATATGAATAGTAGTCCATTCATCTGTGGGATTGAGGGACAGCAGGTAACCCAGAAAGGGAGCAGGCCAGTGTGTGATTGCGCAAGAGAATCATTGGGAGACATAACGATTAGACAATGAGATAAGAGTTGCATTGTGGCTGTAGTGCACACCAATAGACATATACCAAAATCGTACAGTACAAGTGGAGACACAAGCCAATAAACCATATAAAATGGAGACATCAGAGCCCCCTCCACACATACACAAATGGTTGCACATTACAGTTAAATACGCACGCCACTCACACACAAGTTGTAGTACACTGGCCCACAGATCTGCTTTCAGATAGCAATAGCAGGGCCCCAGACTAACATTATACACTGGTGGCACTGCTGCCACTAAGTTTTTCAGTTAGTGGCAGTAGCACATCATTTGGTTGCACAAAAACAGGGTGATTGCAGCGCAGCTTTTTTGGGAGGTATTTTATATGAAATCAAAGTACGTTAAAAAAATGTACCTAATCAACTAAAATAAAAGCGCTCTTGTTTAAAGTGCATACAGTTCAAAAAACAACTTTAAACAACAAAAAAGTCCCCTGCCCTGTCCCCTTTACAAGAGATCCCCAGGGTTATCATTTTTCTTAATGAAAAACGTGTCGATATACGCTTTAATATTCTTAATGATTTGTGACAATTGATGGGGACAATGATGACCTACAACAAAGGACAGCAACAAATAATCAAACAAAATCAGCCAACCAAAGTTTGACCAAACTATGACTTTAGGATTTAAATAATAATAATAATAATATTAAAAATAATACAAAATTAACATCTGGACAGATGTGTGGCGGCAGTCTGTGTGTGATTAGTCTGATCAGTGCAGATCTGTTGACGTAGCTGTTGCTGAGCGACCCCCGTATCCCAGGCAACCTGGGGGTCAAGCGGGGCACCTAGGGACACAGGGGGTCACTCGATACGTGCGGTGACTTGTAATATCAGTAATATCATGGCTACGTGTCGATTTAATCAGCAATGCCGACCGGCGGCCCTTTCCTCAGCAGCATAACTTCGCCTGTGTTGTGTATGGAGACCCCCCCCCCACCTCCAGACCTTGAGATGCTAACATGCTAGCTTGGTTTTAGCTGCTGCTGCAATGTCCGACCGGGTCATAACAACAGTATGTTAAACCCAAACCCCATCGTTTCAACGACCGGACCAGACCGATGACATCTATTCACCGGGGCGCCCAGATGTCAACACCCCGGTTGGGGGGGGAGGGGGGAGAGATCCGGTGATGTGTCCGAGCTCCGCGGTTGTACCGGTTAGCTCCGGTGCTAGCACGCCGCTAGCCTAGCTATACTACCCCTCGGAAAGACAAGTTCACGGCGTCATTGACGTGACATTAACGACATTAACGGAGGCCACCAACTTAACTCCGGTCCAGACGGGACAGGGGTGTAACCATGGACACGGTCTGGCCCCACGGACCCCACACCGAGACGGTGAGTAGGAAGTTGGGGGTACATCTGGCAGCACGAGTGACCTTGTGTAACCCATTCAGAGCAGCCCGGTAACGGAGGCTAAAAGCGGCTCGCCACCAAGGACATCCGCCATTAAACGTCGTTTCAGTCGTCGTGGGAAACGAGGCACGTTAGTGGGAAACGAGCCTTACCTTGGGGGTCGGGATGGCTTTAGGAGCGCCCAGGAGGGCTCTCCCGCTCCCCGCTAGCACGACCGCTCTGAGCGCCGCCATGTTGTTCTTCTCTCTGGTGCGCCCTGCTCTGCAGCCGGAGCCCAGCAGCTGAAGGCGGAGCGCGGAGCGCAGAGCGCAGCGCGGGGCGGCGGCCGCGCCTGCAGCGCCCCCTTTCGCCGCTCCGGCGGTACTGCAGGCAGCCGCCGCCGCCGCCGCCGCCATAAAACCGCAGCGCGACGTCACGTCCCTCCGCTTCACGTTTCCGATGTCTGCCGATGGTGCTGAACACATTTAAACTTTTCTTCTGAAATGTTTTTTGTTTGTTTTTGTCGTTGACTTTATTGATCCCAAAGGGAAATGGTTGCTGTCACAGGTGCTCTGCTCAAAGATGCAAAAAAACCCAAATAGTGGCACAAATAACGGAATAGGCAAATGTAAACAAAAAAAACATACAGTAAGGCAATAAAATAGAGCTGTAAAAAAAGCCAACCAAAATGGCTTATATAAGCTGACAACATTTGTTGAGAACATATTATGAACAGGAAAGTAATGAACATTTAACATGAAGACAAATTAAACACTGCAAAAATGTACAGCAGGAACATGCAGATACTTGCACTACATGTAGTTTCCACTAGATGGCACTGTAACCGCAAATGACTGACCGACAATCACTACGAACCAAAACACTTACCATTTTATTTACTAACTGTCAATAAAAGAGATAATGCATATATTATTATTATTAATTATTATTGTTATTATTAATAACAACCAATAACTATACACAGACGACGATAGAGCATGAACAATCACGTTTCAGATGTGAAACCATAGTTTTAACATCTGAATCCAACAAGAGCTTGGAAGAGCATTATTAATTGACAGCGCTCCAAAGATATTGCAAGCCACATGAATACATTAATATAAAGATACAATGGGAACTTTAGTTCACCATAGTTTGTTCAAATGTATCACATATCGTCTTGGCACCAAATGAAAGACCCGCTAGTCCTTGGAGGTCAGGACCTTGAACAAGTAGTAATATTTAAAGGATACATTGAGGCCCCCTTAGTGAATAAGCGATGAAGCGAACTCTGCTGTGATGTCACTTCAGATGTGTGCTTGCTGTTTGACGCTGGCGGCGGGGGGAGGGCATAAAGTATTCATAAATCTGCACGTCCACCGTCACTGGCTGCCATGCAGAGCTGAAGAGACGGCCCCCCCTGCTGTGTCTGAGTGGTCCTTTGTGATTCAGCTGGTGGAGCACTCAACCGCCCCAAAGACTGCTTTTACTGGCCCTGCTGTATAATATTACTATTGTCATAGTAATAATATAATAATAATAATAATAATAATAATAATAATAATAATAATAATAATGATATATATATATATATATATATATATATATATATATATATATATATATATATATATATAATATATATTACATGTGTTAGTATGTGTGTACGTGTGTTTGTGTGTGTGCGCGTGCGCGTGTGCGTGTTTCTGTATGTGAGTGTGTGTGTGTGTGTGTGTGTGTGAGAGAGAGAGAGAGAGAGAGAGAGAGAGAGAGAGAGAGAGAGAGAGAGTGAGAGAGAGAGAGAGAGAGAGAGGTATATGTGTGTGTGTGTGTGTGTGTGTGTGTGTGTGTGTGTGTGTGTGTGTGTGTGTGTGTGTGTGTGTGTGTGTGTGTGTGTGAGAGAGAGAGAGAGAGAGAGAGAGAGAGAGAGAGAGAGAGAGGGGAAAGCGGGATGGAGAGAGAGGTATATATGTGTGTGTGCGTGTGAGAGAGAGGGGGGGGGGGAGAAAGGGATGGAGAGAGAGGTATATGTGTGTGTGTGCGTGTGAGAGAGTGAGGGGGGTAGAGGGGGATGGGGAGAGAGGTATGTGTGTGTGTGTGTGTGTGTGTGTGTGTGTGTGTGTGTGTGTGTGTGTGTGTGTGTGCGTGAGAGAGAGAGAGAGGGGGGAGAGGGGGATGGAGAGAGCTATATGTGTGTGAGGGAGGGAGGGAGAGAGACCCCAGTGTGTTGGGATACTGCACACGGCAGCATTTTGCCACATGAAAGCTGGCTGCACCGCGGGATGTGATCGATGTGGATGTAATACTAGAGATGAACTTTCCCCTGAGCTTCAAGGAATCCATCGCACTTAGCAGCGGCACACGAACTCAGTGAAAAAGTGCACATGGTGGTGTTTAAAGCTCGGTGTTCAAAGCGTGGTCTTAACACCGTTTACCTCGCTCCTCTTTGTGGTGCGCTACTTACACGACGTCAGTACGGCGGAGGTACAGATGTACGAAGATGAAAACAAAAGCGTGCTGTTTTATTTCTCCGCCGCTGTCATGTTGTGCTTCACACACAACCCTATTCGCGGTGCACATTGGCAAATCACTGCATGCATGTTTTCCATTTTGCTAAGTGCAACACGTCCACTGTCATGTTTTATTCATGTTCCCGGGCCGCTGGGTGTTATATGTTGGAGTGTTTAAGCTTTAATGGACTGTCCATGTGCATCCTTGTTGACACCACCTTCTCACTATCTTAGTGGACGTGTGCTGTGTTGCTCCGCTGAAGAAACTAGCTGTATAACTATCTATGTGTTATATATTAATGATATGTGTGAACCTCCTCGACTAGTCCATCGTAAATGAACGTAAAGACGTTGTAGGACAGACGAAGCGGGCCGTCCGTCGCCCTGACGTGTAGTTTAAGACTTAGAGGTGGATGTAACCTACGACCAGGGCCTCTGTGGCATGTCTATTCGACGCAGAAGTATAATTCGGCCTTTAGTTTGGCTCCGGTGAGGTGAGGCGTCGGTGTCGAGTCGGGAGGTGTGATGGTGCGGGCAGAGAGCAAAGATGGTCACTTGGATTCTGACCTTAAGCGCCCTTAGGACCATGAATCAATTGTTATCCACAGCAATCCAGGCAATATGAAGATGCGCTTTGTTTGTGTGGATGTTTTGTGCTGATACAGCACAAAACAGACATTATTGTATTTTTTTTTTCACGAAAGCTTTGCTTTAATGCATTTTGTATACTTTTCTTAAGGAAAATAACTTGCATTGTTGAGTCAACATTTGATCCCGCATGCAACGGATTAAATGACATTCTTCATGGATCTAAACATTGAGATACACAGCAGCAGAATTACAGGATAGTAAAATCATTACAAAATGAATTAACTATAAAAATATGCAAAACAACAAAAAGAAATCTGCATAGGCCTACTGTAATATGAGCAGTAGAAATTAAATGTAAATGCAGAATGTAAATGTAGACATTATTATAGAGGTAAACATTAATATATTTCACATATCCTCACTGTGTTAAGATAAAGCCAAAGCTCAAACTTCTCAGCCATACTAAATATGGACGGTGGCCGTGATCGTTGTGTGAATAAATTAAGGATGCAGTTCTGTTCCTGAATAGCGTTCGGACCAATGAGTTCTGAAGCAGAAAAGCTCACGATTAGCGCTAACGTGGCGAATGAACCAATCTGATGTTTGATCTGATGTCGGATGGTCTTTAATGTAGACGTTAGGTACACACTCTGTCATTATCCCAGTGTAAACTGTCATATAGATGAGAGGAGGTGTGAGCATGTGCACAGGGAAGATCACCTTGGAGCATTGGACTGTTGGACTGTTTATAATAGCTTGAGTTAGTATAGTGTAGTGTGTCTGTGTGCATGGCTGCACGCCCGTGTGAGTGTGAGTGTGTGTGTGTGCATGCATGTGTGTGTGCTGTCACAGTGAATGGCATGTTGACAGGTGGTTGTTTCTGACTCTGACATCTCCCTGTGACATGTCATGCATTAATTACCCAGCAGAGAGAGATGAACCGCATGGATAATGAGAGAGAGAGAGTGATCTCTCTCTCTCTCTCTCTCTCTCTCTCTCTCTCTCTCTCTCTCTCTCTCTCTCTCTCTCTCTCTCTATCTATCTATCTATCTATCTATCTATCTATCTATCTATCTATCTATCTATCTATCTATCTATCTATATTTACACTATGATCTATTGTTTTAATGGATGTCACAGCATAGTATTTCTTCACTGAATAAATAGTTAATCTGTCTGACGTCTTGTTAATGTTTTGGAAGACTTACTATTCACTACTGATGCTGCATCTAAGATGCATTTAGTTGATGCGGTGTCTTTCAATGACTTCAGGATATTTGTCATTAATGAGTAGGGGTTAGCGCATCTTGCGCTAGGATATGCTACGGACATCGGGCTACGAACCCAGCGCCTTTCAGCTGGGAGTCACCCTAACCACGAGACTATCCCTCTCTGCCTTCTCCTTGTGGCGTCCTTGATCTGTCGTCTCCTTGTTATGCATGTTATGTCCTCTTCATCACCACGATATATACTCTATTCTGTCCAGGTGGCAACGCGGGAAACTCTTGTGTAAGTTTGTCTCCACTGCCCTCGTCGCGAAGAACTCAGCAGCGTATCAAAAACCGGTGTCTTCAGAAACAGCTTTTAGAGATCCTCTTTGATGTGCTCCACATCAAACACCGCAACACTCTGCCTCCCATTAGCATTTCAGTTGTGCTTTGTGTGTCTCTGAAGCTACCATGTTTACCTGTGTATTGTCTCCTGTGTTGGGAGTTATTAGGAGTAGAGAGAGTAACATACCCTTATATGAATAGAGAGAGAGCACAAGCCTCAATACCATATCCACCTTTTCATTTCCGCTATCGTTATTACAACTAATTCCAACTATTATACATACCGTATTCACCATGTCTTTTTTGTAAATAGAGAGACTAACTAATATACTATGTTTACCTTAGTATTAGAGAGTGGAGGGTACTCATAAAGGGCCTCTTCCGCTGCTGTGTCGTGCCCATTTTGAAACCACTCTAAGTTACTGGAGACTGGGCAGGCTTAACACTATGCTGCCTCTCCTGTATACTTACTGAATGGCAACAGTCAGCTGACCTTAAAGCCTATTTATAATCTTTTCGGTCTTGGGAAAAGTGTAGTGACATTCAGGTCTGGAAGATGATAGTGATTATAAAACCCTTACCTATCTCAATGTACTACTAAATATTGCTAGGAAATGACGATATTCACTATGAGGATGGCTTTAACTGTGTGTGTGTGTGTGTCTCTTTGTGTGTGTCTGTGTGTGTCATATATGTGTGTGTGTGTGTGTTCATTGGAATGTGTACCAGACTGACTCACTCTCTCTCTCTCTCTCTCTCTCTCTCTCTCTCTCTTTCTATATTTTATTTTCAACCTTCTTCTCCTTTCTCCTCTCCTCTCTTCTTTGGTTTGGTGGATCCATCTGTCTGTCTGTCTGTCTATACTTCACTATGTCCGTCTGTCAGTCCGTCTGTGTGTCTGTCGGTCTCTCTGTCTCACATGAATGAAGGCTGAGTTAGGCGAGGAATCTACAAAGATCTATCTCTCTATCCATCTAGTCATTTAGACACTTATATTTAAAGATACATGTCATTAAAGGACAATACCGGTCTGTGATCAAACCATCATAACCGTCTCTCCTGGCTTCACTAAAACATCCATTACCAATATAATTGGTCAAAATGACTTCCTTGCACCGATTCTGCCGAACAGCATTTAGCGTCAGCACCAAAGTGCTGTATTGCTATTGTTTATTTGTGGCAGGCGCGTTCACACAAAACCCAGTTGGAACCCAGAGCCTTTCGGCTGGGAGTCACCAGGATAGTCATCCTGCATCCTAATCCTAAATCCTTCCTATCCTCTCTCCTTCATCACTTCTATCATCTGCACTTCAGAGAGACGCCAAGACAAGGTTAGAAACACCCTGCAGTACCAGGATCACATGACCTGGCACAGGGTTTGATCTAGCATTGGTTGATCTCTGAACACCCTTGTTCCTGATGGTCTGGTCTCTTGCCCCCCCCACCACTACCACCACCAGCACCACCCTTGTTCCTGATGGTCTGGTCTCTGCCCCCCCCCCCCCCCCACCACCACCACCACCCTGGTTCTTGTGTGTGTTAATACTGCTTGGATCTTTAATTCATGCAAGATGTCTTCCCACGACATCACTGAATTATAGACGGACCACTGAGCGCACAGGATAAGACGTGAATGTGTGTGTGTGTCAGTGTATGCGTGTGTGTGTGTGTGTGTGTGTGTCAGTGTATGTGTGTGTGTGTCAGTGTGTTTTGTTGAGTGTTACTTTTCAGTGTAAACACATAAATTAAAGAATTGTTCGTTCTGTGAGTGTTGTCTAGGTGTGCTGGATGTGTGTGTGTGTGTGTGTGTGTGTGTGTGTGTGTGTCTGTATGTGTGTGCATGTGCGTGTGCACACTACACTGGGCCGTTACGGCCTCCTGTTTATTTCATTGTGTTATTGTTTGAAAAGTGGGTTAATTTTAATGTTTTTGCGTTTGAGGGTATATTTAATTCAGATGGAGCGACCCAGAGAGCAGAGCCCAGAGGCTTCACTGCAGACAGACATACCAGACCACACTGACAGCTCCTGTCATCATAGAAACCACTGAACACTCAAGGTTAGGGGTTCACTTCCCTGTGTGGCTCTATGGGTGGAGCAAGGCACCAACACTGTCAGGGTTAGGAGTTCACTTCCCTGTGTGGCTCTATTGGTGGAGCACGGCACCAACACTGTCAGGGTTAGGAGTTCACTTCCCTGTGTGGCTCCATGGAGCAAGGCACCAACACTGTCAGGTTAGAGGTTTCTTACCTCCAGCGGAGGACCGGTGAGGGGCACCTGTGGTACCTGGTGGTGGTCCTGGGGTCAGGGGTCAGGTGAGATGGGAAGTGGCAGCAGACCCCAGGTCTGTCTAATCTGACCAGGACCAGATGTTTTCTGTAGCAGCCAGCTGTTACACAGATACAGACTCTCATATACACACTACACTCATACTGTAGGAGTATACTTACACTAGTAGTAGCTTAGTAGTAGTAGTAGTAGTAGTAGTAGTAATAGTATGTAGGCCTATGTAGCTAGTTTCTTCATGCCTTGTCTGTTGTTCCCTGCCTGTATGTCTGTGTCTGTCTGTATGTGTGTGTCTAGGCGTGTGTGTGTGTGTGTGTGTGTGTGTGTGTGTGTGTGTGTGTGTGTGTGTGTGTGTGTGTGCGTGCGTGCGTGTGTGCGTGTGTAATAAAATAGTAACATGTTGAATGAAACATGTGCAAAATGAACATTGCATAGAGTCTGCAAGGTTGCTCAAATAATAAGAGAATACATTGCAATATGTGCAGGTTATTATGAAGCTTGATTGAAGTGAACAGTTGAACAGTATTCCCTCACCAGAGACAGGGGTTTAGTTGGATGTAATATGTGTCTGTGGGAGTCTGTGGGAATGATAGGATGCTGATGTGATGAGCCTGGCAAGTGCCAGCCCTCATATGGAAATGATTATTTTTCTTGTACAAGGTCTGGGATTTGTTGTCGCTGGTTGCTCTCAGACTGCCTGGCCGACAGACGCACCAATCGGAGGCTGCCGTTGATATCATATGATATCATATGATATCATATGATATCATATGATATCATATGTCATATGAGGCAGGTTTTAGTTGAGAGACGACAGGCAAGGGGCTGTAATGACTCTGCTTAGTGTCTTAGATTATTCATATAATTTGCCTGATGAGCCTCATCTTTCAACCACATACACAAATAATATTTTTAAACATTTTAAACATTATAATCCTCTACAGATACAATTCATATAGCCTAATTAAAAATATCGGTAACACTTTAAATTAGGGACCACATATTCACCATTAACTAGTTGCCTATAAGCACGCATTTCGGCTCTTTATTAGTCATTATAAAGCACTTATTAATGCATTATTCTGCAGGACCATATTCTACAACTACTAGGCCATTAACTTTAATATTAGAGTTTTCCCTCAATAACCTCCAAATTACTGCTTATTGATAGTAAGTAAGGAAGTTGTTGTCCATACATTACGATCTTAGCAACTAGTTCATGGTGAAATTGTGGTCCATAGTCAAAAGTGTTACCAAAAATATCAGATAGTCTAATGTGCATCGCTGCAGCTCTCTACTTATAAATGGCTGCAAGCAGCAGTACCGGAGGCCGAGCACTCGGCCCGTTCCGAACAGGCACTGCGCTAGTCTATCTAACGATGACAATGAAGCTGGTATCAGGGGTGATACCAGCTTGTGGACGAGCACACACGGTTCGGTACATAGGCGTGCTACATTTCAACAGGTGTTTTGCAAGCATTTGTTTTAGTTTTTTTGTGCTTGGATGGATTGGAAAACAAATCGCTGTAAAGGGGTGCCGTGGTTTGGAAAGGTTTGGGAAGCACTGCAGCGATGCAGACATAGCGGCAGTTTTAGCAGAAACTATATATAACAGCAATTAAACACGGGTATAAATGTGCACTGTTGGGTTTTATCAGAGGAAAAGATGTGAGCCGACCAGATTCGGAAAAAGCTGTATATTATCAGCTTGCTCCGTTGGGGGGGTGTAACGTTAATCTGATTGGCATAATGTGTTGTCTATCAAGGCATGTCTTCAAATCTTACGGCAAAAGGCCAGACTCTTTAGAGAAAGGGACTGAAAAGACCTCCCTGACAGGCATCTCTCCTTCTCTCTCCATCTCTCCCCATCTCTCTCTCTCTCTCTCTCTCGCTCACTCTGACTCTGACTCACTCTTTCTTTCTCTCGCTCACTCTGACTCGCACACACACACACTGCATTACATTACCACTGCGTTCACCCTTCCTGTGGTACCATTGCGCTGTTTTAACGAGGTGGTACAGAAACCTGATCAATACAATTTAATCATCGACCCGCATCCAGAATACAGAGCTCTATTAAAAAAGACTGTGGTTGTAATGGTCAGCTCCCAGTGTCAACCAGTAGAAGACTGTGGTTGTATTGGTCAGCTCCCAGTGTCCACCAGTTGAAGACTGTGGTTGTACTGGTCAGCTCCCAGTGTCCACCAGTTGAAGACTGTGGTTGTACTGGTCAGCTCCCAATGTCCACCAGTTGAAGACTGTGGTTGTACTGGTCAGCTCCCAGTGTCCACCAGTTGAAGACTGTGGTTGTACTGGTCAGCTCCCAGTGTCCACCAGTAGAAGACTGTGGTTGTACTGGGCAGCTCCCAGTGTCCACCAGTAGAAGACTGTGGTTGTACTGGGCAGCTCCCAGTGTCCACCAGTAGAAGACTGTGGTTGTACTGGGCAGCTCCCAGTGTCCACCAGTAGAAGACTGTGTTTGTACTGGACAGCTCCTAGTGTCAACCAGTAGAAGACTGTGGTTGTACTGGGCAGCTCCCAGTGTCCACCAGTAGAAGACTGTGGTGGTTGTTGGTTATTATTTTCCTAACAATAATAATAGTTTGTATTACCAAATCAAACTTATAAAATCAAACTTTATTAATTGAGCACCTTTCAGGCAAGCACATGCAATGTAAAGTGCTTTGCATAATAAACACAGACGGATTACATTGTCACACAAATAAATGAATAAAATACAGATTTTCAGATTCCTGTTACCAGCCCAGGTCCTGCTCCTGGGGTCCTCATGCTGGTCCCCAGAGACCCAGAGAGGGTGGGAGGCTGTCGTCAATACACCCGATTGATCTGTCAGCACGATCATTTATTTAGCTGCCGTCTGGCGTAGATAGGACATCAGGACCCCGACCCATCGATCGGCTCCCACTTCTTCATTAAATAGAGACACTCCTGGGTATTGACGAGGGAGTGTTTTATTTGAAACAAGGCTGCCAGTTATTGATCGCTGGAGGGTGTTGGTGTTGTGAACTATGTCATTGCGTTATTGGAGTTATCAGAAGTATTGGAGAAGTATTGGAGTATTGGTGTTGTTAGTTTCAGTCTCAGACAATACATGTAGCTCGGCATATGTATGTTTGTAGGTGTGTGTGTGTGTGTGTGTGTGTGTTTGTGTTTGTGTGCGCGCACACGCGTGTCCTCAATGACTCATCCACCTAGAGAGGAATAGAGAGAAAGAAAAAGAGAGAGAGAGAGAGAGAGAGG
>JAOPHQ010003439.1:187500-197570 GCA_030340625.1 Merluccius polli
ATTAGTATTAGTATTACATATTGAAGTGTATATGTAAAGTGTATATATTTGTGTCCATATCACATATTTATGTGTGAAACGTGTGAAGCGATAATTTAGATGTATCAGTTCTAGATCTCACACATACGATCTAACACTACCGTAAGTCTTTCAAAGTTGTCCATTATTAATCCACTTTTTCTAATCATTAGTTGTCATGGCGATGCCTGAGGGGAAGTATCCAAACGTGGAAATTACTTTTGTAAAAATATTAGGAAGTAAAGCTAACTGGAAGGATACTTTAATCATTTTATGAATGTGTGTGTGTGTGTGTGTGTGAGAGAGAGAGAGAGAGAGAGAGAGAGAGAGAGAGAGAGAGAGAGAGAGAGAGAGAGAGAGAGTGTGTGTGTGTGAGGCTGTTAAATGGCTCCCAGGGGAACACTCCATCACACTGTTTAGCAATTAGCAACCAAGCTAAAGACAGGACAGAGACTGATGGAGCACACACACACACACACACACACACACACACACACACACACACATACACACATACACACATACACACACACACACACACACACACACACACATACAGTATACACAATTGGAAGGCAGGAGTCTTTCACTGGTAGGAATTACATTGAGTAGAGCAACGCATGTACGCAAGCACACAATCACATGTAACACACACACACACACACACACTTGATGTGCTGTGCAATCAATTAACATTAACACTGTCTGTCTGTCGGTCTCCCCCCCCCCCCCCCTCTCTCTCTCTCTCTCTCTCTCTCTCTCTCTCCTTCTCTCTCTCTCCCTCTACCATTGTCTGTTTTGCTCACTCTGCCTTTTCCAGTTCATATAGTGACACCATTGAGGTAAGGGCACCTGTTATCAAGTGTCAGCTAAAGACAGGACAGAGACTGATGGAACACACACACACACACACACACTCACACACACACATACACACACACACACACACACACACACACACACACACACACACACACACACACACACACACACACACACACACACACACACACACACACACACACACACACACACACACACACACACACACACACTCAAACACACACACACACAATTGGAAGGCAGGAGTCCTTTACTGGTAGGAATTACATTGAGTAGAGCAACGCATACGCAAGCACACAATGACATGTAACACACACACACACATACACACACAAACAAACTAACGCACACACACACACAAACAAACTAACGCACACACACACAGATCAATACTTGCTGATTGAGAGGGTTGAGGGGACGTCTCTTAAACAGCAGACGACGTTAACTAACTAACTGACAAACGGACTGATCACCGCCCATGTGTGTGTGTGTGTGTAAATAATTCTTGTTGGCAGTTCAATTACTGCAGACCTACAATATTGTGATTGTTAAAACATTAACACACTCACACACACACACACGCACACACACACACACACACACACACACACACACACACACACACACACACACACACACACACACACACACACACACACACACACACACACACACACACACAGTGAGAGCACAGTAACCTTTTCCAGCTCACAAACTTCCATTGACTTGATCAGACACACCTTTCAATATGCACTCTTGTGTGTGTGTGTGTGTGTGTGTGTGTGTGTGTGTGGTGTGTGTGTGTGTGTGTGTGTGTGTGTGTGTGTGTGTGTGTGTGTGTGTGTGTGTGTGTGGACGCGATTAAACCACAATGACACCGCTGATTAGTATTGATTATCAATCTCGTATTGATTTCACATGAAGATCACAGGGTCAGATCTGTAATAAAACAGACCATATGGATCGAGAGCAGTAGCATTTAGTAGTTCAGTGCAATTGCTGTTGAAATTACTGAATTGAAACACATCAGACAGATCTTGGATGCAAATGGAGATGTGTGTGTGTGTGTGTGTGAGAGTCCTCCTGTCTCACTGACAAATGAGACAGGACAACAAAGACAACGGAGGAAAAGCAACCATATAATTGATTGACCCACCATATAGAAGTTGCCACGGTTACCATGTACTCTGTGGACATACCCTTTCCCTCTGTGCTGCGTTCTCATTGGAAGCTCCAGGAGAGCTTCTGGCCAATGAGGCTCCTTACCTTCCCAACAGGCAGTAGAGCAGACGGTGAAGTTGGAGAGAGAGAGGATTTCCTTCAGTAGACCTCGATAATACACACTTCTCTCTCTCTCTCTCTCTCTCTCTCTCTCTCTCTCTCTCTCTCTCTCTCTCTCCTCTCTCTCTCTCCTCTCTCTCTCTCTCTCTCTCTCTCTCTATCTCTATCTCACTCACTCTCACTCTCTCTCTACACACACACCTCTGTGCTGCTAATCTAATGTGTTGTTCCTCCCGTGTAAGCCTCTGAAGAATAGTAGAGTGAAATTATAGATTCTTGTCTATATTATCATGATGTAAAATATATTGGTCTCAGCTTCATTAGAAGATGTCAGTTTTTGCTGAAAGTCCTCCACAGCCTTAACTTATTATTATTAGAAAAAAATATTATTCATATTCATATTCATATTATTATTATATGTATCAGGACACATCCCTGCATGTGGTTTAATCAGCTGGTACTCAGCATCATCCCACCAATCCCCCCCTTCCTTCCTCCTTTGTCAGCTGATCACTTCTCGGCCAATGAGAAGCTGTGTCTGGATGTCTGATGAGAGCTTTGTTTGAATGCAGCCTAATTGTGGTGTTTTGCTCCGTGTCCTTGTTGACTAATTGTTTTGTTTTGGTGGAGCGTAACCTTTGAGAAGACCCATTATCTCAACTGGAGCGAGTGTTACCCTGCTGACATGATAACCAGCAGGCTACACTCTTTATACTTCATATACGTCAATAGGTAATCACTATGTTATGAATAGATAGCAATACTCAATAGATAATGACCATGTTATGAACTGATATCATATAGTAGTACTGCAGGATCAATGCAGTATGTGTGTAGTTGTGTGTTTGAGGTTTGCTGTATGATCAGCGAACTCAAACAAACCCTGTTATATTTCATATCACGCTCCTTGGAGAGGAACACACACACAGGCACACACATGTGCACACGCGTGTACACACACACACACACACACACACACACACACACACACACACACAGGCACGCCTCTGTAGAGAAATGCAGTATTCACAAGAGTGATATTTGTGTGTGTCCGGTTGTTTGTGCATGCATGTGTGTGTGTATGTGTGTGTGCGTGTGTGTGTGTGTGTGTGTGTGTGTGTGTGTGTGTGTGTGTGTGTGTGTGTGTGTGTGTGGGTAGATGACATGGTGTAATTTTGAGTGACTGATAATTAAAGTGGATGTGTGTTTAATTAGAATGGAGGTGGGTATGAAAGTGATTGACCCGCATGGAATCAGCTGTCTTGAATTAATAAACAGCAGAATAATCAGTATGCTAGTGTTCTGTCCTGACATAAACACCCGTGTTTTCCCTGCTTCCCTCTGCCTGAGGCCAGTCAAACATCGCCGGGCCTGATGCTGGCAGAAGTTATGGGTCTAGATATGGGTTACCAGCCTGTGGACATGTTGTTAGTATGTTGTAACATGGAAGAAGTAAAATCTATCTATCTATCTATCTATCTATCTATCTGTCTATCTGTCTGTCTGTCTGTCTATCTATCTATCTATCTATCTATCTATCTATCTATCTATCTATCTATCTATCTATCTATCTATCTATCTATCTATCTATCTATCTATCTATCTATCTATATGTCTATCTATCTGTCTATCTATCTGTCTATTTGTCTGTCTGTCTCTCTGTCTCTATCTATCTACCCACCCACCAGGGTGCTGAATTCTCTCCTCCAAAGACACTAATGTGTTTTTAGGAGGCCAGCAGACAGACCAGCAGACAGACAGACAGATCACTTCATAGGTGTGTGTAGATAAACAGACAGATTGTCAGGTCTCAATGGGGTGTGTTCCAGTATTGGCCTTCATCACCATAGTGTCGGCCAGGATCTGTGTATGTGTGTGTGTGTGTGTGTGTGTGTGTGTGTGTGTGTGTGTGTGTGTGTGTGTGTGTGTGTGTGTGTGTATGTGTGTGTGTGTGTGTGTGTGGGGGGGGGGGGGGGTTGGGGGGCTGTGCCGCTCTGACCTGTCAAACAGTTGTCATGGCCATCAGTCATGACAGACAAGCTAGCAGATGGCCCCTGCTGTTTCAGAGGAGATTGGAAATTTGACACTGAGTGTCACTGAGTATTGTTTTGAAGACAAAATGACTTGAATATACATCTTGTCAGACTTTATTCACCCACTTATTAGTCTCACAAATCAGACATTTTATTCCATCAAACATTTGATGCAATGCAAATGTTATATTACTTTATAGTTTGGACCAGCATGTTTGGACTCAGCAGGTATTATTATATAAGATAAGATCCCAGATCCAATCCCAGATGGGAAATTCGGGTGTCACAGCAGAAAGTACAGGACAGTCATTTTTTTGTATTATTATATCATTATATCATTATATCAACGAAGCATAAAAAGGCACATTTCCATTTTCATATATTAGGTTTTGCTATATTATATAATAGGATACTAGTTTCTCTCTAGTTTCACGACAGATGATCAAGGCCTATTTCACAGACTACCCTGGGAAATCGCTACATACTGCTTCCTACACTGGCTATGGGAGTTACTATAGGCGAGCATGTTCTCTATTATACAGTATATGTTCATACTATTTAGGTATGAACCACCAGTAACTAACTTATTTTATAAAGGAGGGAGAGAGTGAGAGGGTGGGGTGGGGGGGTTGGGTGATAGAGAAGGGAGGAAGAGGAATACACACACACACGTATATATGTATGTGTGTGTGTGTGTGTGTGTGTGTGTGTGTAGAGGGTAGTGTAAGGACATGCCTGGCAGTTCGGGGCCAGCTCTCATAACATGTGAGAAACAGCTGGGAATAGGATGTTGAGTCTAACACTGTATAACAGAGAGACAGTTTGATTGGCTGATGAAAGCAGGAAGCAGGTGTCAGAGGGGCGGTACCAGGAGGAAGAGCTGTCAGACCAGATTATTTAATATATTAGATATATATTATTAATTGACATTTAAAACTAGATGACTAGATAACACGCTGAGAAGATCCTGACCTATGAAGTACATAGTGAACCCCAGCTAGGTATGAATATAATTTCAATCTCTGTCATTATTCAGATGAATATTCAGACAGTTCATTGTTGGAATTCCAACGATATCAAAACACATTTTATTCTATTTTTCAAGAAATATTGCTATGTGATATGTTGTAAAGGAACAAAATAATGGGAAAGTTAAATATTGCCCAATGTGTTGCATCATCAACCGCCATCATCTTCAGAACAATGACGTCATCTAACCTGTTCATTGAGTTCAACAACCAATAGGAACGCACAATACTCAACAGCCAATAGGAATGGACAACACTCAACAGCCAATAGGAATGCACAACACTCAACAGCCAATAGCAGTCACACACTGAGCATACGTTTACCACCGTTGAAGCAAGGAGTTGAATATGAGAACATCTTAATAAATGGCTACATTACTATTAGAAGGAGATGGTGAGTCATTACTACTATACTACTCATTCCCAAAGTTTAGTATTGGTATGAGTGGAAGTGAGTTGACAATGCCTCAGTGTGTGTGGCTGTGCATTGGTGCACTGCAAGCCTCCTGACTCGGCCCGTTCAATAGAAAACTGACATAAATACGTTTGAGCTGAACCGAGGGGGGCGAGCTGCTGACACAGTCCACCTGTTCAGGTTCCCAGTGATTTCATAACACTGCTCCAGTGTCAGACGGTGTCACAGACAGTCAAGCCCCCCCCCCCAAGGGAAATGCTCTCAAAGCCATTTACTGCTGCCTTTAACTTTTTCTCGTTCTTGCTGTCTTTTTTCACCTCTGTCTTTTTTCGTTCGGGTGCTGGTAGCAAGCATGTTGGCATGTCTTCAAACCCATGTCGTTTATGTCAATATGAAAAATGCATGTGTGAAGGGCAGGTTTTACCAGAGCTATCATCGATATAAAAGTATTTGGAGCCAAACTTTGGTCAGTTCATTTGTTTTCTGTTTTTTTTTAGCAGCTTTGGATTATTCATTAAAATTAAACATGAAAGTCTTCTCTATGTGGCTTAAATCAGACATAAGAAGACCTGTAACAGAATAATTAGGAATTGATACATACTCCCTCATTTTATGATTGATGGGGTTTCTAGTGAATTATACATTTCAACCTATCTTAAGATATCGTATTTAGTAGAATCTGGCATGAAGTTCTGCTTGCTTTAAGGATTTTTCTCGCTACTTTGTCTTGTCTCTGACAGGCTGTTTCTGCAGAGGAAGCAGTTGACATATGGTCCTCCCACTGTCTCCCAATGAAATCCTGAATGACCAAATCACACCCCTTATATATATACTGTATCTGCTGTTAAAGGTGGAAATGCTTTACATCAGGGTATCTCATGAGGCTCTCTCTGGGGCACGCTCCAGTGCATTTCATATTGTCTTCAAAATACCAGCCTCCCACAAATGGTAGTCTCCACTTTCACATACTGTAAACACCCTGTCAGCTCATTTACTGTAAAACAGACACTTTTTTTGTTTAAGTGTTTGACTTCACAGCCAGCTTCCCAACCGTAAATACAGGGGATAGTCTGGTGGTTAGGTTTGACTCTTAGCTGAAAGGTTGTGGGTTAGAACCCCAATGTCCACAGTCTGTAGTCATCCTTGAGCAAGAAGCTCTAACCCATACCTGCTCCTGAACAAGTAGATAAACTCTTAGTCACTTTGTATTAAAGTGTCTGCTAGATGACTAAATAGTAAAGAAGTAAATAGTAAATAATATTGATAACACCATTGGGGCGTCCTCTAAGGACTCCTGCTATCATGACTCAAATTGATCAGTACACATTTCACCCCACCATGCTAATATGTCCAATATTGATTAAGGGCATGAGGAATTAATCAAGTATTGGCAGATTGTGTTATTGTGTTGATATTTATCGCTTTTATCCAAAGCAATTTACAGTGAATTCAGATACATGTCATTAAGGAGCAGGTCGGGGTAAGACATCTTGTTCAAGGATACCTACCAATCGACTGTGGGGGAACACAAAACCTTTGGGTTTTAGTCTCCAGTGGTTAGGAGTCTCTCGACTTCTAACCACTGGAGTCGAGAGACTATCCTGCCCCACAAGACACAGAGGCAGCGTCGCTTGAGAGTTGGAAAGCAAACGCAGTCTTGTCTCATCATTTAGGTCACATGATGGAAGCTAAAGCAGCAGATCTACTTGGTCCCCAGGACCACAGGTTTAAGCACAGAGTGTAAGTCCAACCGCCCGTAGTACCAGACAAACACGCTCCACGAAAGGTTGAGAAGATAAGAATGTACTGCTCAGAAGACAGGCTTTAAAACATAGATCCACTGTGTGGGGATAAGAGCTGGGCATGTATGTGTGTAACACAGTGATACCGAGAGAGAGAGAGAGAGAGAGAGATAATGTGTTAATGTGTTTTAGTGTAGCAGTAATGGTCTACAACCCTACAAAGACAACTGAGGTATCCATACACCTTTGGATGTTTCTAGAACTAAGGATGTATCAAACATTTGTTCTCTGCTACTCTCCAAACTCTCGCTTGTTTCAGCCAATGAATCTGATTGGCTGAATGCACATTCTGATCAGGTTATAATTCCCATGAGCCATTGCAACATTACGGCATTACGTGATAGTCGTTAATACATTCCAACAGTTTTAACAAACTATTTCACCTGGCTGAAATTGGATTGAAAATAAATGTTATTCCGATGGCTTAATGCAATTGTACAAATATTTGCCACTGTGGCCATGTTGTGTGCGTACATGATGAATGAATGTGTCTTTGAGGTGAAACCTCTGATGGATTAGTGTCTAACCTGCTCTAATGAGATTAAATTACCCCGTCAAAATAAATGATTACAGCCTACTTTACTCATTTCTCATTAAGAGAAGTAAAGAGATGCAATTCGATTACTTGGGTTATATTTACTATAAAATCTGATCTGATCTGAATTCATGACCTTGTTTTCCACACTACTGTGATTCCATCTGAATGTGTCTGAGCTACCAGCTTTCACAGGGAGATTAAAGTGGTGTTTTAATCATCATGTTTTAACCTACACGCTCCTCTCCTCTCTGTCCGTATTGTGTCTCTGTATTGGCAATCTCTGTAAGCTCTGAATATGTTAGTATTATTTTAATGTACAGCCCTTTGTTGTGCCTGTATCTACTGTGTGAAATGTTTTATTTGATTTAATGTTACATGCCTGCACCACCTCAAAACCTATAAATATATTTTATTGGTCTTGGAAAAGTCGGTAGCACAGTAGTCCCAAAGGGCTTCACAAGCCCAGATTCAGCATTCCATTTACTACATTCAGTGCTCTGTAGTTCATATTTTCCCCATATTCCATATTCTACATTCCACATTCCACATTCCATATTCCACATTCAGTTGGATTATCTGCTGTGAGAGTTAGGAAAGTTATCCATTATATATAACACATCAACTACACACAGACATGAGGTAATGAGATAAAAGGAGACACGTGTCACAGAGGTGAACTCTTTAGACTCATGCTACCCAAGGCAATCTGCCAGTGTATCGGATGGATTATCACCATATGTTTTATATTTTTTCATTGTATATTGTAGATATATTTTCCTTTTTATTAAAACATACAGTTGCTTTTTGTATTTTCATACGCACCAATAAACAAATTCCTTGGATGTGAAAGCTTATTTTGGCTATAAAACGGAGGATATTAATCGTATTACGGTAATGGTGTTATAATGTTGGTGTTGATCTGGTGGGCTATAGAACAATGAAGAGATCCTCTTCCTCTTCATTATTTCCTTCCTCTATCTCCCCTCGTCGTTATTGAAGATGTTGTAATGTGCTCATCCTCATAGAGAGAGACAGCCAACGAATCACCAGAAAACGCTGACGCACGAACCGCACAAACCGCACCACGCTGTGTGTATGCATGTAAGGGTGTGTATGTGTGTATATGTGTGTATGTGAGAATCCACATATGTGCGTGTGTCTGTTTGTCTGACAGTTTCACACACGACATTGTGTGTGTGTATGTGTGTACACACGCACCCCCCCCCACACACACACACACACACAGCTGCACCTGTGTTTGTGCATGTTTGTCTGTGTGCACGTGTTTTTGTTTTGTGTTTTTGTCTTTGTGTTGGCGTGTGCATATTTGAGTTTCTTAAATAATAAGTTATTATTCAGCACCAAAAAAAGTATAGACCACACCTCTCTCTCTGTGTCTCTCTCCAGGGGCGATTCTAGGGTCAGAGCTTCTAGGGGTGCTGAGCACCCACTGCCACCACCCACCCTTTTTTCACACAAAAAACAAAAAATATGTCTATTGAAAAATAACTTTATCATTCACAACACACACACACAACACACACAGAGTAACGCTAGGAGTTAGTATATACTATGCCCCATGAATGTGATGTGATTATTATTGTTGCAAAGCCTGGTTCAGGTTAAATCCTCTGTAAAACATGAATGAATACAGCAAAAACAAAAAACATTTAACTTTATTTTATTGTCTGGTTTGATAGTCAGACAACTGAAAAATAACAGATATAAATCTAATGAATAAATAACAATTAATTTAAAAAGCCACAGTGAGTGTTTTCACACATACTGGTGGTATACAGTGATGTGTCGTTTCGTTTGTTTTCACCTCTGGTCCAAACGGCCGCACCACTGGCAGGGCTTCATGTTATATTTCATGAGAATGCATTGATTGAGAAAGGTTTTTGATATTGTTAACGTTATTAACATTATTAACGTTGTTACCGTTGTTAACGTTATTAACGTTATTTACGTTGTTAAGTTACGTTAAATTACGTAAGTTAACTTACGTAAATTGCGTAACTTACGTAAATAAACTTACGTAATTTGCGTAAGTTACGCAATTTACTAACTAACCCAATTTACGTAAATAACTTACGTAATTTGCGTAAGTAA
>JAOPHQ010003440.1:0-112500 GCA_030340625.1 Merluccius polli
CAGATAGCACGGGCTGCTGAAAGAAAACAGATTATATATAAGTAAAATAAGCTAACACGTTAGCGTCGTGAACCCTCGGGAACAAGCGCTGCGCGTTCCTGTACTCTGGAGGCGTGGCTTCGGGGGGGGGGGGGGGGGGGGCCGAGGAAAGGGGTTTGGACTTTTGAATTGTTTTTTTTCTAAATGCTGTGTGCTCAAACCGTTTTTCACCATCCTCCACCCTACCTTTAAGCTTTTCCATTTCCCATTTTGAGTTTCATATTTGATGTTTCCCTTTTTTTATTTCCATTGCCATTTTCAATTTCAAATGATCATTTTACATTTTAAATTTGCCTTTTCAATTTCCTTTTTCTTTTTAAGTTGTATTATGGCCTGGTTATTCCTAGTAATGTAGTAAAATACGATATTTTTTTAATTAAAAAAATATCAAAATTAAATTAAATCTCTTTTAATTTTCTATTTGGACTTTTAGTTTTAATTATGACCAAAAACATCCTCCATAGTCTTGTCCCAGCTGTAATAAAGTGTGCAACACCAAACCGTCCAACACGATAACATTGAAGGACTCTTCTGAACCAACCCATTGTTTTATGTTTGAGAGATAAAATATGTTTTTCTTCCTCATACCATAAAATCAAACACACCCATCATAATTACAAACACACCAATGCAAACCAGGACATTCAGTCTATGTGTGAACCAGTTGGGACATGAATGTATTTGCCATAGACTGTATATGAAGATGGACGGCATGACAGCTCCTCAAAAGTGAAGCCAAAACATCTCGATCGCCCCCTGGTGGCTTGCTGCAGTATAGGTCATAACCCCGTCTCCATGTTAGCGGATGGGACATGGGCCAAACTAAAACATCAAACTACACGTCAAATACATTTTTTTTTTTTACCAAAGATGGTTTCTGTAATTTTATGTAGTTCTTATCAAGCTGATGTATGTTAAAGTGTTCATTTTTCTGATAAGTTTGGTTTTAACTTGTTATCTGATGCTATAAAAAGGGGGTGAGACGTCATGACGTCAGTGACGTAGTCGCGGAGGCACCTGCAGACTTGTTTTCGGGAATTCGAGAGGAGAGTAACTTTCAATAACCGTGATCGTCTGTTTAAAACCTACAAAATGAGTTGTTCTGCAGTAAACTGTACCAATCGACCTAAGGGATCTGAGGGATCTTTGCAGTTTTTTCGGTAAGTTACATTTGTGTTTTGTAAGCTAATCAGTATGTCAATGTTATTAGCTACAAGCAGACAACAAGCAGTCTAACGTTAACTATGTGGGAAAAAGCTGTGACTACGTGGTTAGTTGTTGTATTGACCTTATTTTAACAAGTTCAGTCGTACAACCATAGACTGCATATGCGTACAACCAGCGGCAAACACCGTCGAGATTGGAGCAACAGTTCTCGTGAGTTCTGTGCTCGCGATTTAGGCGGGCGCAGAGCTATCTCTATAGCTCTGGGCGGGCGGGTGTATGGGCGGGATCTCGATACTGCGGCTCCACCCCCCGATCACTACTGCGCAGAGTCTGGCTGCGAATGACATCACCAGCGCAAGATGGCAGCGCCCATATCCGGGATATTTTGGCTTCATTTTTGTACAGTGGGAGTAAGTGGAGACGCGTCATCCATCTTTATATACAGTCTATGGCAGTCAACGTCAACTGGCGGCCCGCGGGCCAAATCCGGCCCGCCAGAGATTTCCATCCGGCCCCCAGAATAATACTGAATTCAGGAATAGCCTAATGCAGTGGTTCTCAAATGGGGGTAGACCCCCCCCCCCCCCCCCCCCCGCCGTTCGTAGGTCCGGGGTGGGTTACGATCACGCACCCCCACCCTCCACTAGGGATGGGGATCGAAACCCGGTTCCATCAAGGACCCGGTTCCACTTTTTTCAAAACCCGAAAATCAATAACGTTTGGGCTTATCGATACCACTATCGAGTCTCGTCGTTTTTTTTTTTCTCCCGTAGGTCCTGTAACGTAATTGTGTGTCCCTCGAGTCGCGTCACGGAGGGGGGGGGGGCGCGATCGTAATCCACCCCGGACCTACGACCGACGGGGGGGCAGGTAGACACCGCTAGACACCGCTAGACATACGGGACTCATACCGGTGATCGCGGCTTTAGTTCCCCGTGTCTGATCGCTGTAATTCGGAGCGTGAATATCAGGTTGAATATCTAATATCTTTCTAACTTTAAAAAACACTTTAGTATTTTTTAAGACGATAGTCGCACATCCCTCGTAACTACGCCGTGAAGGTGAACCCTCCCGGACTCCGCTATTAACATGAACCGCTCCGCCGGAGGAGCCGCACATCCACACGCACCGGACACCAGAATACCAACACACATGTTTTAAATTTGATTGCTTTTAAATAAAGTTGTGTGCAGTTATACGGTTAAATACGATTATTAAAACCCTAATTATGACAGTCCTGGACCGGCCCAAAAATGTGCATCGGCTCACCCGGTACGCCCGATGGCCAGTCCACCCCTGCTTGTCCCGTTAGTTAAAAATAGTAATCCAATTGTGAAATCCGTGTTGTAATCGGCAGCATACAAGCTAGTTATATTGAAAAGTAAATAAAGATTCAGACGTGCTGCGTGATGATGTGTTCAGGTCGGCTCAGTAAAACGACTATTAGGTTATCATGATGCGTTCAAGTGTAATGTAAAGAAAAGGGAAATTGAGATTTTGGCGAGAAACATGAGTAATACAGTTGTATAGTATATTAAAAATCTGGAGGATCATGACTGACAAGGCAGACATGTTAATTTTTCTGCAAAAAAAACCCCTGTTAAATTATGAGATTATATTTTATTTCCTTTTGTGTGACCCATATACATTATGACTTATTTTTCATTTGGTGCTGCTGATATATTCTTTCTATTGTTAGTTGTATGTCATTTCGAAGTGGCCTATTACATTAGCCATGTTTATTGAAGGCTAGAAACGTTTTTGTTATGCTCACTTGTTAAGCAATACCAGTTCTGTTGAAAACAAATTGTCACGTCGTCTTTCCACCAAATAATAGAAAAGTATCGATAGTGGTATCGATAAAGACTCGGATCGATAAGGAGTATCGATAAAGGTATCGATATCAATAAATATTAACGATCCCCATCCCTACCCTCCACCCCCCCCCCCCCCCCCCCCCGTCGTTCACAGGTCCCGGGTGGGTCACGATCGCGCGCATCTGGCCCTTCCAGTGTCTGCAGAGAACAAATCTGGCCCTTGGACAAATTTAGTTGATGACCCCTGGTCTATGGTATTTGCAGTATTTTAGGAGGATATATTAACTGATATTTTCCACTCAGATGTTAGTTCAGAGCTAAGCAGCGGAGAGCTGATAACGAAGATAAAGTTTACTCATGTATAATATCTATATAAGCACACTTTCCTGTTTTCTGTGTTGAGAAAAGATGAGGATATCATTAAAATATAACTGGCGGCGGGTCCTCGAGCAGCTTTAGCTGGCGTCTTCACCATGGTAACGGTCGATGAGGCTCATTGGTAATGTAGTCTTTACTGTTAGATTGGACACCAAACCGATGGAAAAACGGTATTTCTTGGAAAAGAAACGGCAACATTTAGAAGCGATGGCCGGGACACAACTCTACAGTCTCGTTTATTAGCCGGCAGAATATATTGGGCCTCATTCATGAACTGTTCTTAAGAACAAATTTGTTCTTAAGTCCTACTTACGAAGATTTTACGAAGATTGTGGCATTCATGAATTTTTTTCTTATGCAGGATTTTTCTTAGGTAAGAACAAATCCTACGAACACTCAGGAGTACTCTTAAGCACATTTCAGTGCCGATATGTTGGCATGGTTGTGTTGTCTTCTTTTTTTTTAAGTTCAATAAAATACATTACAGTGAAATTTCATGTCATATTTATGTATTTATTTATTCATTTCATTTTTTTCATTTTAATTACATTAAATGTGCCAACGCTTTAACATGAATCAAGTACATTGGAAACCATGCCGTCAATTAGTGATCCCACCCTATTTATAGGTGGCATTTCTCCATCCACGGCCTACAAAACAATGTCATATATATTGCTGCTACAGGAGATTGTGGATCGTGCCCTACGGAGGGAACGAATCTTTCAGGACCACGTAGATCTTTTTTCAGAGGCCCTGCACACGGCCCTGCAGTCCCTGTTATGGGCATTAATGGGCGGTTACCTATGCTAATCATATGTTAATTAGACTCACCTGGCACGCGCGCTCAGTTTACGAGGAGATGGCATTCATCAATCTAAGAACACAGCTGCGAACAATTCAGCGGCTTAAGAACACGTTGATGAATCTGACGTAGCGTCTTCTTAGAAATCTTCTTAAGAAGGACTTAAGAAAGAATCTAAGAAGATTCTTAAGAAGATATTGGTGAATGAGGCCCATTGACTTTATTTAGACTCGAAAACCACTGATGAAAAGTCCACCTTTACAAGTGAGAAGCCTACAGAAAATAAAGCAATAACAAGGATCAAATCTCGTGATTAAATGTTCAGTAATGTTGCGGTTATAGTTTAAAAAATGAACAACAAATTAGAAAAAAAAAACAGTACAGCTTCTGTGCTCCCGAGTCCAGACTGATAGAAAGAAAAACGTGGTGCAGCACGAAAGACACTAACAATTAAACACGAGTTTGAAAGTTGTGCTGAGGAAAATTTGTGTCTTTATTTCTCTCTATACAGTTCAAAACATTTTATGCTTGTTCATTAATGAAACATTAATACACAAAAGACATTTTACCATGCCAACCTTCAACATTTGGTCAAGACCAAGAAGTGGACCAGACTTTCTCTCTGATCCACTTCTTGGTCCTGACCCCCCCTGGTGGCCTTTGTGTGCAGGTGTTACGGCTCTGTAGAGGATGGGGAACAGCAATCCTTGTGCAGCACAGTGTCATCAGTAGCGGTCACTGTCAGTTCATCCTTGATTTTTCTGAATGACATTAGTGCAGCGATGTCAACTCCGTCAGCAAAAGTCCGCTTTTCAGACAGTGACCCCGCACAAGCCTTGTTTGATGAATCGGATAACATTGCATAGACAGGGGCGCCTCCAGAAATTTTTCATAGGGGTGGCCAGATGGGGCCACTTAAAATCTTGGGGTGGCACTTCAACAGGTGCTATAAACAGCACCATTTGGCACTTAAAAAACACATGTCACGACACATACTTCCCCCTCTTCTTTTAATAAAGAAATGTATGACTTACTTACTTACTCACTAGTAGTCTTCTCCGTCTTCTCTCTTAACTCCTTTTGACATCGGTGACAGGTCACGCGCTCGCGCTGAGCTGTTGCTGTCGGAGCGCGCAATAGAGCGCAACAGTGCGGTGCCGGAAGTAAAAATCCCATTCATTTTTCCCGTCGAGATTTTGATTAAAAGCCATTATGTCGTAACCATACAATGTATACTTACAACCGGCCGTTTTATTGTGCAATGATAGGATAGGCAACTTTAGAAACCAAAAACTAAAGGAAGGTTTCAAGAAAACAAGTTTTATTCGCGATGTCATTTAGAAGGACTGCATTACCCACAATCCTAAAGTGTAACACGACGTCTTTGATTGGTGGAGCTCGCTGTTACCATGGAAACGTTTACCTACGAAAGTCAAATCGTCGATTACTGCTACCACTGAACTCGATCGTTTACCACACAGAGCAACCATGATTTCCCTTAGACTCATGGAAAGTTAGAGTTGTTGTTAGAGCTGTAGATGAAATGAGCTGTACATATTGAAAAATATGTTGATATAGAATATACGATGATATATGATTAAAAACAAAATAAAAATATATGATATAGCAGTGTTGTATAGTAATTTGGGTAGTATAAAGCCTAGGAATACATAATGTTGAATGAATACGTAACTAAAATCACATGTATTAAAAACGAGAAACGTTATTACCTTATATAACCCATTATATAACACCCTGTCTTAGCCGACACACACATTTGGAATCGGCATTGTTGGACGCGCAAGCGGTGATTGCAGTCAGGACTGTACCATGTCGATGACAACACTATATACACTATATGAAACACTATACATACACACACCATATATGACACAACTTTTATTAAAAATATAAACACTATAATAATTACAAAGGTGCAAGAAGCACGCTAAACTATCGGGTTGGAAGTTGTCGGAAAGGGTTCGCAATGATTTATGGGATGAGTAGTTCATTCACTTGTTCACAAAATAATGTACACAGTCTTGTACCTTTGCCTTTTCTTCCGTTTTCCAAATTATTTTTATGCCCGAATCAAACATAATATGGTCACGACTACCATAACGAACGATTGGCTTGGTTAAAGGCTTAATACTATTTTTATAAGGATTCTACGAAAAGTGGACGAGATAAATGCATGGGAAATTTACTTCCGGCACCGGAGCTGTTAAAAAAGGGGGCGGTCACTGTTACGCTCTATAGCTGCCAGGGGGCGGGGCTACTGTGAGTGATGGAAGGTCACAAGCGGCTTCCTGGGCCTGGCTGGCTGTGCATTTGGCCCAAATGATTTGGGATGAAACACATAACTGACGATAGAATCTATGTGACTGGCGAGTGGGGTGGCCAGTGGGGTGGCCAGCAAATGTATGGGGGGGGCCGTGGCCCCCCCTGGCCACCCCCTGGTGGCGCCACTGTGCATAGAGTGGGGTCAGCTCTGGTTGCATCCTGAATTTCAATGTCATTGCCTTCGGGACAGCATTTGCAGTAACAAAGTTCACCTTCTGTTCCGCTTGTCTTTCATTGTGTGAAATGCCCTGAGAGATATGTAACATTTGTGCTGGGTGGCGTGACATATGACCTGCTGGGTTGTCCTGACCATACTTGTAACGGACCGCGTAGCTGTAGGGTTGCAGACTAGACTCCGGCCTCCTCTACAAGCAGGTGGCTTGGACTTGGGCTTGTTGAACATCCATCCAAGGGCTTATGATCCCTGACGAGGGTACAAGGTGCTCCGTAATGTGAAGATGTTCACAGCCCCACACAATAGTGAGAGCTTCATGTTGTGTTTGTGAATATTTTGGTTCAATGGGGGACAGTGCTGTACTTGCATAGCTTACGATTTAAGGGGTTAGACGGAGTAAGCAAATCAAACCGCTATAAAATATCTGTCTCTGTCTGTCAAAGATCATGGTCTATACAACACACTGCAACCCAACTTCACTCAGAATAAAATAAAACAGTAAAATGATAAATCACTCGTGAAAATATATATAACATAATATAAATATTTAACATAATAAAACATGCATGAAAACTATGCCATAACATTTATACTGATGTGTGTGATTGTATATGAACCAGGGCTCCGAACCGGTTCAAGGAACGAAAACCGAAAACGAACGGAATTTTACGAGGAACGGAAACGGAAACGAAAACCAAATGGTCTTCAACTGTTCCGGAACAGAAACGTTATTCTGAAATCCCCAAAACCGGTTAATAACGTTTTTTTTTTCGTTCTCTATATACCGTAAAACTTCCAATAAAAGCGGGGTCCCTAATAGACGCAGGGGTGTGGCGACACGTTTTGACAAATAAACGCAGGTCTCCAATTGAGGCCGGATCTGGATTTTATCTAAATTATTTCTTGAACGACTTAAGCCGTTTAGATCACCTACACAAAGATACGGTAACCGTTTAAACGTCTGTCCATATGGACATAACGCACATCGTTAGATCAGTTAGATTCTCCACAGATAAATCATTCAGTTCATTTAACACAAACTATGAACACCAACGCATAATTCATCCAGACTTACCGGTAAACAAGAGAGACGGGGAAAAGGTCTGACTTCCAACTTTTGAAGCGATCATAAAGTCCGTACGGTGTGTGTCCGTTCCTGCATTGTTTATATTCCTTAAGTCCGTAAGGGTCCACCGGTCAAAAGAATCAATGGGTTTCATTAAATTAATCCGAGTTGTGAATAATATCATGTGAAGTCCGTTGCTCACTGTCTGTTTACTGTCTGTATGCTGGCTGTCGTAAATCTTCCGCTGCCGTAAAACGACGTTCACGTTCGAGCGTCACCGCGGACCTACGGCCGACGGGGGGGGCGCAATAGTAACACACCGCGGAGGCCCAATAACACTGCCGGAACGTTAAGAACAAACGTTATTTTACGTTCCGAACCGGTTCAGGAACGATATGTTGGTGGCGGAACGCAAGAACGAAAACGTTAAATATACCGGTTCCGTTCGGAGCGGAACGATTGAAAAATAATTTCGTTTTCAAGCCCTGATATGAACACAAGCGTTTGATAATGAAAAATGATCATCAAAAATACAATATATTTCAATACAATGATTAAGAATGGACCACGTTTAGTGAACATGTCATCTTCCACATGTGGTTGAAACCTGATTATTTGCTCATCATTTTAATAGACGTGAAGGGACAGGTAGGGAGTATAGTATTTTGCAGTGTAACTTCTAATGTGTACTATAACCTATGAATGATGACATTAACTATGAGGTCTGAACTACCGAGGAGGTGATCCTAACATTGGGCTAGAAAACCAAACCTTGTGCTGGATGGCAGGGTGCCACCCTGGGGCCGTGTGTTGGTGAACGAAGTAACTATTAAACTAACGTGTTTCTTTGGCTGTGAACTTGATGCACAGTGGGTCAGAGCGAACCATTGTCCCCCACCCAACTCCATCGGTAGGTGGCTAGCTTGGACAACCATCAATTAGCGATGAACCTCTTCTGCTTTGTATATTAAAACATGAAATAATGTAATGTATGTAACCTTGGTCATCTGCCCCGACACATTACAAATGTGTATGAGTGACTAAAAGCACAAGAAGACGATAAATGTTACTTAAAAACTATTCAGCATTAAGTATGTCACTGCCCCCCCCGATTTTTTGGGTAGGGGACAATAAAGCTCAATAATCAATATCTGAAGCTAAAGGATAGAAAAGTGAAATATTTGATCTAAGAAAGAAAGACATCAGTGATCAGCCTCAAACCAGCAGATGGAGTCCTACAGAATAGCCTGGAGGGTTCATACCTTCAACCTAGACACACACACTCTCACTGTGTGTGTGTGTGTGTGTGTGTGTGTGTGTGTGTGTGTGTGTGTGTGTGTGTGTGTGTGTGTGTGTGTGTGTGTGTGTGAGTGAGAAGTGTGTGTCTACAGCCAACACAGAGACACTGAGGAACCATAATTGTACCCAAACCCAAACCCAGGGAGGAGGTCCTCCTGGGTGAATGTGGTGTGGAAGGTGTGGATGTGTGTCTGTGTGTCTGAGGACCCTCCTACACCTGGGGCCACTCTGTAGAAGGACAGAGAGCCAGCAGGCCGGTCCACATACACTCCTACTCTGGTAGAGCCAGGGGGGGGGAGACGGATGACTGTTTTACTACCGTTGTACCGGGCAGAGTAACCACCATCATGATTACAAAGTAGTCTCCAGGACTTGTCGTTCCGTCCAAACCAGCTGCCATTACCCCATCCTTTCCTTGTGATTCCTCTGTATGTTATTGCTATAACAGCCTCTCCTTCCTTCTCTACCTCCCAGTAACAGCGGCCAGTCAGACCCTCTCTACACAACAGCTGTCTATAAGAGTCAAATCTCTCTGGGTGACCAGGACACGACTGCTCCTCTCTAACCTCCATCACCTTTCTGTGGTCCTCAGACAGAGAGAGATATCTGCTGGCTGTGTTTGGGTCCAGTGTGAGTTCACAGGCATCTGACGGGAGAACAAGACATGATTAGGGGGCTGAAATATTACAGCCATTAAACACTGACCTGTTTCATTTATTTTATGTGCAACTTTTCTGAAAAGTGCTTATTCTAATGTGTTCATACTCTATTCATACAAGAAAAACTGTTATTTCATTACAATTGCTGATATTTCTTATTAACTTGCTTTGTGTATAATAGTCAGCGCTGTTCTCTTGCATATTTCTTATTCCATATCTGACACTTGTTTCGCTGGCTATCTCCTTGCAAAAACATTAACATAGAATGAGAAAAAATATATATGAAAGATAATATAGTGCAATAGTGTGCTATGACATTTATAAGCAATAGGTTATAATAAAGACAATTAAAGTTGAAGTTAATTCAAATCCCGTGTGTGAGTGGCTGTGAAAAATGTATAAACAGCATCTACTCCCCCAATATTTACACTGCATACACATATTACACATCAAAATATTCAGCACGATGAGCTGATTGATCTTATGAAACATCGAAGCAATACTTTGCATTCATTCTTTTCAAGATACTAAACGGGTTTAGTATCTTTAGGGTTCCAATACACATACATTGTTATCAACTGAACACTGAGCTCACATACAGGCTGGAAATTAAGTGTCAATACCATAGAACTGGTTCATATATATATATATATATATATATATATATATATATATATATAAACCATATTCTCACATACTTATATATCTTACATTTAAAATCAATCCACTCACATACATATATTGCCACTTTCACATATTTGACACTCACATGTATATAAGAGTATGATAGTGTGAGAGAGTATGATGGTGTGTCTGAGAGAGTATGATAGTGTGTGTGAGAGAGTATGATATGTGTGTGTGTGAGAGTATGATAGTGTGTGAGAGAGAGTATGATAGTGTGTGTGAGAGTATGATGGTGTGTGTGAGAGAATTTGATTGAAACGGAAGGCCGTTTAAATTCTCAATTCCTGATTGGCTTACAGCTTTCTCTTCACAAAGACCCGCCCCCACTTCCGTCTTTTCTGCTTAGCGGTAGTTACACTTCATGGTACAAGTTTTCTCAGAAAGGAGACACTAAACCAATATATTGGATTAATAAAAAACGTTGTTAACAATCCAAGTAATATCACTAGACTACACTATAGACCAGGGCAGCAACAGTGCCAAACGGTGCGCTAGTGTCTCAGTATCAGACACAACAGTGTTTCGGCTCATGGCCATTAAAGTCTAGAAGGGGGAGAGTTATTAGTTTACTTATCACGTCTTAAAATAGGTGAATAAAATCAGGGTGGCAACACATAGGCCTACCTATTTGATATATTCAAATACTTTTTTGATGGAGACAAAATTGTCTTGGAATAATGTAACATTGTGATTTGCCAATGATCACCTCCATAAACTAAATTAATAAGCAGTAATATGCGGTGCTGACTTTGCAGAAAGCAAGTTGTTTTGGCACAACCCAACCACTTGCAGAAAACACCGTTTATATTAGGCTATTAATCTGTTATGATTTGCTATCGATCATGTCCATTGGTTATCCGCAATTAACTGAGAAGAATTGACTGATCATGGTCATGGATACGATAAGAAATAGATCGCCTTCTTTGGATGTGGTAGAAATAATGTAATGGCCTAAATTAACATTAGTGATTTATTTTAGGATCGTTAAGTTAATAAACAATATGTGCGATGCTTACTCTGTCAAAGCGAATTGTCCTGCCACTATTTAACCACTTGCTTGAAACAGCATTTGCTAAAACAACATGCTGTCACGGTGGCCAACAGCCAATGCAACAGAGGGAGGACAGGCTGACTGTTAATCTGAGGTGTATTTCCAAGACGGAGGACAGGCTGACTGTTAGTATAGTAGTGAACATGAGAGGGTATAGTTGTGTGTGTGTGAGATAGTTTGATAGTGTGTGTGAGAGAGATTGATAGTGTGTGTGAGAGACTTTGATAGTGTGTGTGTGTAGTAGTATACGCGAGAGGGTATAGTAGTGAATGTGAGAGGGTATAGTTGTGTATGCGAGAGAGTTTGACTGTGTGTGTGCGGTGAAGTATGTTATTATGGCCTATGCGGCCCCTCATACATACATATGTACACATACATGCGTATATACGCACACAAACGCATGTAATGGCAGCACAATTCCTTCAGGAATTGTAGGTTTTCTAGTGATGAGGATTATTATCATTATTTTGAACCTCTGTTTGGTGGATTGACTGTGGCTTCATCAACAGGTAGACTGTCTGTTTATCAACATGTTTGATGAAGATACATGATGTCACCATCATCTTCATTCCCAGGAGGATTTCAATGAACGTCACCTTCTGCTGTGTGGATGGACTGTCCATCTAAATAGTTAGTGTGCGTTGTGATGAATCAAACTAAACAGACACTTACACTTCTTTAGATCTGGTTTCAGCCTCCCCACTCCACCATGCTCCACACTGGGGGGGAAACACAGTGAGAGCAGCATGTTGGCTTTAAACATGGAAACATTCACCTTCATAATCTGCTGGATCATCACTTTCTACACAACATCAATCATAGCGCTGGAAGTTTGACTTGTCTTCATTACTGGAGAGTCACTGTCTTTAACATAGTTTGTGTTCTTAAGTTCATACAGTGTCTGCTTCAGTTAGCCTGGCCAGAGCCAGCCCTCGTACGGAAATTATTTCCTTACAAGGTCTGGGATTGGTCCTCGCCGGTTGCTCTCAGACCGTTCGGCCGATGGACGGACCAATCAGAGGCTGCTGTTGTTCAAGCAGGCGGGTTTTAGTTGATAATGCAAGAGACGACAAGCAAGGTGCCGTGCTGACTCTGCTTATTTAGATATGTCATAGAGTCGCCTGATGAGCCTCATCTTAAAACCACATACACAAATAACATGTAAAACATGTAACAAAAAATATAGGATAATCCACCAGATACAATTCATATAGCCTCATTAAAATATCAGATCGAAGATGTGCATAGCTGCAGCTATTTATCTAACCAGACAACCAAGCTGGTATCAGGGTGATGCACACATGGTTCAGTACACACTACCTACTACAGAGTACATTTCAACACATGCGGTTCAGTACATACTACATATACAGTATACTACTGGCGGCAAAAGGCCAGACTCTGTTGAGAAAGGGACTAAGAGACCTTACAAGCTGACTGGTAGAACCAGGCTATGCTTTAGTAGCCATCAGCCAATCATCACTCACTGCCATTCATTCTCTTCCTTGTTTGGCTGCCAATAGGACAGACACAAGAGACTGACTGGATTTCATGCACTAAATGTCTGCTCTTATTCAGTCATGAAGTGGTTTTAGTGAGCGCTACCGCAGGCTGTATATTGTAATGATCTACGCAGAGCAATGCTCAAGTCTCACAGTGTTTTCCATCTTTTCAACATGCATAGCTGTGAAGTGCTCATAGTAATGAAGGGCGACTATCTAGCATCCCAGTATGGTGGAGAACATGATTGTGGACTCTAATCCTTGTAGGAGACATTGTAGGAGTGGTGAGCTGTCCTCTCCATACCTGAGAGTGTCCAGTCTCCAGCATGGATCCTCCAGTCCAGCAGAGAGCAGCGTAACTCCTGAGTCTCCTGCAGGGTGATTGTAGCTCAGGTCCAGCTCTCTCAGATGGGAGGGGTTGGAGCTCAGAGCCGAGGCCAGAGAAGCACAGCCTTCCTGTGTGACCAGGCAGCCAGACAACCTGCACACACACACACACACACACACACACACACACACACACACACACCAGCATACGACTTATAGTTAATATACATTGATTATTGAAGTTATATCATCTTGTTCAAATTAATTTTGCAGACAATTAAATATTCTTGTTATGGAATATGATGGGAATATGTTGGGAATATGATGGGAATATAAAGAGAATATGATGGGAATATTATGGGAATAAGAAGGGAATATGATGGGAATAAATATGGGAATATGATGGCAATAAATATGGGAATATGTTGCCACCTGGAGTCAACTAGTGATCAATCTGTCATTGGGACTTGAAAGTTAATGAATGTTTATTAATGTTTGTTTCAGCCCGGATAAACAAAGTGACTGAGATTATCCATGCAGATCATCAGCATGTTGTCTAAAACCAGAATACAGAAAGTAGGTCAACCCGAGGCTGGATTAGTACCCCCCTCTGCCAATCAATACAGTGTATTGATACTTGCTCAGTCACCACTTGCCCAGCATCTCACCAATAAAACTATCAATCATGATACTTCATTTTCTTGGAAACAACTTTAATTTAATTCTGATTGGATAATCATCAAGATCAAGAGAATGGGTTGAGCTTTGTGTCATAATTCTGTGGAGCCTGACATAAAAAAATGTGAAAATAAAGAAAATGCATACTTTTTTTTTTCTCCCACTGGGAGGGCCTTTTTGCACTCAGGGCACATGCCCAAATTGCCCATAGGGTAGATTTGGGCTTAAAACATAAAGTGTCTATTTGACCTCACCTTTTTCAATAACTATGTTTACATTTTCAGTAACACAGTATATTATATTATTATCAGAGTGTTGGCTCACAAATAGGCTAGGCCTACACACTGACAACACATGGTCACCTGTTGAACAGGTTGAGTGAAACTGACCTGAGAGTTTCCAGTGTACAGTGTGGATTCTCCAGTCCAGCAGAGAGCAGCTTCACTCCTGAATCCTGCAGATCATTGGTACTCAGGTCCAGCTCTCTCAGACTAGAGGAGTTGGAGCTGAGAACTGAGGCCAGAGCTTCACAGCATCTTTCTGACAGATTACAGCCATTCAGCCTTTCATAATCAAAAGACAGAAATATCAATTATTATAGGTTTCACAGAAATCACAGAACCATGTTTTAAACATCATGCAAAACTAAAAAATAGTTTTGCTTGATCACTAAAACAAGACTAGGTCAAAACGAAAATTACGTATGTAACTACGGTTCTATGAATCCTGGATGATCGCCAGAGGCGGTGCTTTCAGCACCTGGATGTTCATCACATGCACATGTAGTTTTGAGTGTTTATAACAACAAAGTCGCTTGCAACCGGGGTGGTGTGACCCCGCCCCGGTATTTAAGGTACGCTCACCCCGAAAATGCAGTCTTCTCGTCCGCATTCCGAGTGACAGCCAAGCTCTGGTTGTCATCCAGGATTCATAGAACCATAGTTACATACGTAACTTTCGTTCTATTTCATCTTTCCTGACTGCCAGAGGCGGTGCACCTGGATGATCTATACCAACAGCGTCACGAGGAAATTCCCCCCAACCTTATGAGAGGCTTGAAAGGATGGCTGTGGCTAGTGGATTATAAGTGGCCACATTGAGCCTGTAAAATCTTGCAAATGTGCAAGACGAGACCCATGAGGCCGCAGCACAGATGTCGGAGAGTGGGACACCCCGCAAGGCTGTCCACGATGTCGCTACCCCCCCCCCCCCCCCCCTAAGTAGAGTGGCCTCGGATGCGAGGAGGGACTGGATGGCCACTGCTAGTGTAGGCATAGCAGATGGTCTCCGCAATCCAGTTCGACAGTCGTTGTTTAGACAAGGCATGGGCCCGTCTATGTCCTGTATGGCAAACAAACAGTGAGTCCGACTGCCGGAATCCAGCTGTCATCTCGATGTATGCCCTCAATGTCCATACTGGGCACAGCAGAGTCTCACCGTGAGTCTGTCCCCCGTCCTCAGTCGGTGGTGTAAGGGCTGCCAGACTGAGGGGCTGATTTACATACGATGCGGAAAAGGACTTTGGCAGGAATGAAGGGTTGGGCCATAAGGTTACTCCCGTGCCATCAGGGCTCCAGTGTAGGCACTCCCGGCTGAAACACAGGGCGTGCAGCTCACCCACTCTTTTAGCCGATGCCATGGCCAGAAGGAAGGCTGTTTTCAGTGATAGCCACTTCAGTTCTGACCCGCCTAGAGGTTTGAATGGGGGCTTACCTAACACCTGTAGAACCAATGGTAGGTCCCAAGAAGTCCTTGGGCTTCGTTCTGAGGGGGTCTCAGTCACTGAGCCCCTTTAAGGAAATGACTCACCAGAGTGTTGGACCCCACTGTCACTCCATCCACCCTGTTATGCCTCGCCGATATTGCGGCTATGTACACCTTGATGGTGGAGGGTGCAAGGCCGTCGTCAAGACGTGACTGGAGGAAGTCAAGAATAACCGGTATAGGGCAACGTGTTGGTTCCTGGTGGCGTGCTTGACACCAGCTGACAAAAAGTTTCCATCGATTGGAATACAGCGCGTTGGTGGAGGGTGTGCGGGAGCACTGGATGGTCTGCACCACCGCAGGGTTACACACCCCTAACAAGGGCTCGGGCCCCTCAGAGACCATACCCAGAGTTGTAGTCGCGCTGGGTCCGGGTGCCAGACTTGGCCCCCCGGCTGCGAGAGGAGGTCTGCCCGCACGGGGAGACAGCGAGGCTCCCCCTCTAGTAGTCTGACTAGTATGGGGAACCACACTCTCCCCGGCCATCTGGGGGCTACCAGAAGTACTCTGTGATGCCCCCTGACGATCCTGTCCACGGTGGGTAGTATAAGTGGGAGCGGTGGAAAGGCGTAGAAGAGCTGCTGTGGCCACTCGTGGGCCAGTGCGTCCTGGCCCAACGGGCTTGTGGACTCCCCCAGTGAAAACCACAGAGGGCAGTGTGTTGTGGCCTGAGAGGCAAAAATGTCCACCCCTGCCCTGCCGTAGTAGTGCCAGATGATCTGCACCACCTCTGGATGCAGTCTCCACTCTGAACGATGGGGGCGGCGCCGTGACAGAAAATCTGCAGCAGTGTTTCTCACGCCCGGCAAGTGAATGGCCCTCAGGCTCAGCAGCCGAGGGTATACCCACGAAAGCAGACGCTGAAGCAGAAGATTAATCAACATTGCTTTGACCTCTGCGAATTCAGAGGCTAAGGTGCCCACTTTCTGTGCCAGAGGGTCCGCTTTTTGGCCGGCCAGGGGCCCCCCCGAGATGTCGGTGCTGGCCGTTTCCGTGGCTTGGAGTGCGCAGCCTCGTCCCTCTGTGCCGAGGTCAACTGAGAGCCTAGCCTGATCTCCACTTCGGCCAGTCTCCTTGTATGAGAGGCCCAACTCAAGCACCCACAGTTCATGCATGCCTGCTCAGTCAGTCCCTGCCTTAGATGCTCCACGCTGAGGCAACTGGGGCATTGGTCGTGACCATCCTCTGGCTCGAGATGTGCCTGACACTTGACACAAAACATCGTCTGTGTCGGTGCCCCCTTCCACGATAACAAGGGAAACTATATGCCCGACCGATAGCAGCAATCGAAGAGCCAGCAAACCAGGAGTCAGGAGCACATACACTCTGACCTGGTGCGTTTATGAAAAACCAAATGAGGAGCCGCAATAAGGCACTTGAAAAACAAATGAGGAGCCGCAACTAACTGAGCCACGCGAGGAGCCAGCAAACCAGGGATCAGGAGCGCATACTCTCACCTGGTGCGTTTATGAAAAAACAACTGAAAGAATGAAATTAGCGTTTGACTGACTTTATCTCGCCGTGAGGAAATAATCGCGGTTGTCAGAGCTGCGCAAACAATCGCGGGTGGACCGAGCCGTAGCTTGCCCGATCAATAGACAAATTAGGCTAATGTTCAACCACCGATCGCCACACCCATGCGAAGCAGTTAAACACAGCAGGAGCGAGATCACTCACAAACAGCTTATTTTTGAAAAGGGAAAAAAAAGAAAAAACTCAACTCACTGTGATCCGCAGTAATAATCCCGATTGCTATTAGCGCGAGAAACGCGCCTGTGCGAAGCGGTGAAAGACAGCCAGAGCGAGATCACTCATAAACGCTTACTTAAGAGAAAAACTTTACTTACCGGTGAAACAAAAAAAACTATTAGCTGAATCCAACCAAAAGGTTTATAAGACTCCAGCGATTTAGCATCAACCATCTACACACTTCGAACATACAAACCCAAGGTTGCACGAGAAGATGATAAGAGACCATTTCCAGGGTGAGCGTACCTTAAATACCGGGGCGGGGTCACGCCACCCCGGTCGCAAGAGACTTTGTTGTTATAAACACTCAAACTACATGTGCATGTGATGAACATCCAGGTGCTGAAAGCACCGCCTCTGGTGGTCAGGAAGGATGAAATAGAACCTAGTATGTGGCTGGACCGTGAGTCCATCCTTACTCCTTAGCGCTCGATAGATTCAGAATGAACGGCAGTCAATAAACACAGCACTTGTAAAGGCTCAGGGTTCATGTCCACAAGATCCATCATTTCCACGCCTCCCATTCATTGTCTATGTAGCAGCCCTGCAATGCATTCTGGGAGCGTGGCGAGAGATTGGGCGTCGCGTCTTGTGCTCCTCATTTGCATGAAGTTGAGTTCTCTTCTACTTTATGCAAATCTGGTGCGTCCTCTGAAAACTCCCTAAAAACTTGTAAACTAACCGTTGTCGATCTAAGATGATTCAGCTGCATGGCTTATTTATCGTCTAAAATGTATTCAGAAACACATTTTAGTGTACTATTTAGCTGATAAATTAGATTGTTTGTGAGGAGGCCACCATGTTGGTCCGGTTTGAAATCCGAAAGTAGACAGCCCACAACTGAAAGTGTTCGTCCAATCAGGTGCAGCCTGGAAGTGTTTGCGCGGGCTTTTGCCCGCCCAATGGAGAAACAACAACAACCACATCATCACTCACTCCGACCAATGGTGTAACTCTATCACTCACTCGTGAGTGAGTGAGTGTCTCAGATATAGGACTGGCCTGCCGCTCCAGCCGAAAACAAAGATTACAATACAATATTGAAGAAAACTCTTCATCAAAATATTTATATAACATGACTAAATACTGAAGCATTACATTTAGCACATTCAGTAAAACTGACCTGAGAGTCTCCAGTGTACAGTGTGGACTCCCCAGTCCAGCAGAGAGCAGCTTCACTCCTAAATCCTGCAGATCATTGGTACTCAGGTCCAGCTCTCTCAGACTAGAGGAGTTGGAGCTGAGAACTGAGGCCAGAGCTTCACAGCCTCTCTCTGACAGATTACAGCCATTCAGCCTTTCATAATCAAAAGATACAAATATCAATTATTATAGGTTTCACAGAAATATATTTTAAACATCATGCAAAACTGCAAATAGTTTAGCTTCTAATCACTTTAAAAAAAAAGATTACAATACAATATTGAACAAAACTCTTCATAAAAATATGTATATAACATGACTAAATATTGAAGCATTACATTTAGCACATTGAGTGAAACTGACCTGAGAGTTTCCAGTGTACAGTGTGGACTCCCCAGTCCAGCAGAGAGCAGCTTCACTCCTGAATCCTGCAGATCATTGGTACTCAGGTCCAGCTCTCTCAGACTAGAGGAGTTGGAGCTGAGAACTGAGGCCAGAGCTTCACAGCATCTCTCTGACAGATTACAGCCATTCAGCCTTAATGAACAATAGATACAAATATCAATTATAACAGGTTTCACGGAAATCACAGAAATATATTTTAAACATTATGCAAAATTGCAAATAGTTTAGCTACTAATCCCTTAAAAACAAAGATTACAATAAAATATTGAAGAAAACTCTTCATAAAATATGTATAACAAAATATGTATAACATGACTAAATACTGAAGCATTACATTTAGCACATTGAGTGAAACTGACCTGAGAGTCTCCAGTGTACAGTGTGGACTCCCCAGTCCAGCAGAGAGCAGCTTCACTCCTGAATCCTGCAGACCATTGGTACTCAGGTCCAGCTCTCTCAGTCTAGAGGAGTTGGAGCTGAGAACTGAGGCCAGAGCTTTACAGCATCTCTCTGACAGCTTACAGCCATCCAGCCTTCAAGGAAGATAGATACATACATGTTTAATTCCTACACTTTTACATTTTTCAACATATGAATTGGTGTAAAGCAAAACTAAATTATTTACATAAATTCTCACTTGTTCATTCATTTAAATCAACTCTTACATGTAGACCCCATAATGTCCAGTAAACAGTTTTATTTAATGTCATTTATATTGAACACACAAAGTCATTGCTTTGGCTTTCAAATGCAGTTAATTAATTACACATGTTGTTAATGCACCTACAGAGATGTTTTGGAGGCTTTGATCACTGGCAGCAGCCTCAGAAGACCCCTCTCTGAAGCAGAGTATTTCTTCAGGTCAAACACGTCCAGTTCCTCTTCTGATGTCAGTAAGATGAAGACCAGAGCTGACCACTGAGCAGGGGAGAGAGATACTCTGGAGAGACGTCCTGATGTCAGGTACTGTTGGATTTCCTTCACTAGAGAACGGTCGTTCAGCTCATTCAGACAGTGGAACAGATTGATGCTTCTCTCAGGAGAGAGATTTCTATTGAACTTCTTCTTGATGTAGCTGACTGTTCCCAGATTGGCCCGCGAGCTACTGCCCGTCTGTCCCAGTAGGCCTCTTAGGAGAATCTGATTGGTCTCCAGAGAGAGGCCCAGGAGGAAGCGGAGGAACAAGTCCAGGTGTCCGTTCTCACTAAGTAAGGCCTTGTCCACAGCACTCTGGTAGAGGAGGAAATCATCTTCCCTGGAGGTTGGTTGTTCTTCTGAGAGCAGTTTGTCACCAGTGTTTCTGAAGGTCAGAAATACATAAAGGGCAGCCAGAAACTCCTGGATGCTCAGATGGACAAAGCAGAACACCTTGTCCTGGTACAGCCCACACTCCTCTTTAAAGATCTGGGTGAACACTCCTGAGTACACTGAGGCGGCTCTGATATCGATGCCACACTTTGCCAGGTCTGCCTCGTAGAAGATCAGGTTGCCTTTCTCCAGCTGGTGAAAAGCCAGTTTTCCCAGAGAAACAATGATCTCCTTGCTCTCTGAACTCCAGTGTGGATCTGTTTCAGCTCTCCCATGATACTTCCTGTCCCCCTGTATGGACTGAACCCTCAGGAAGTGGATGAACATCTGAGTCAAGGTTTTGGGCATATCTTCTCGTCTCTGGGATGTTGTAAAGCAGTCCTCCAGAACTGTAGCAATGATCCAACAGATGAGTGGGATGTGACACATGATGTGGAGGCTTCGTGATGTCTTGACGTGGGAGATGATGTCACTAGCCAGCGTCTCCTCTCTGAATCTCTTCCTGAAGTACTCCTGCTTCTGTAGGTCGGTGAAGCCTCTCACCTCTGTCACCATGCCAACACACTCAGCAGGGATCTGATTGGCTGCCCCAGGGCGTGTGGTTATCCAGATGCGAGCGGAGGGAAGCAGGTCGCCCCTGATGAGGTTTGTCAGCAGCACGTCCACTGAGGTCGACTCTGTGACATCAGTCCAAATCTGGTTTTTCTGGAAGTCCAGAGGAAGTCGACACTCATCCAGACCATCCAAGATGAAGACAACTTGGAACCGGTCGTATTTGCAGATTCCTGCTTCTTTGGTTTCAATAAAGAAGTGATGAAGAAGTCCCACCAAGCTGAACTCTTTCCCTTTCAGTAAATTCAGCTCTCTGAATGTGAAGGGAAATGTGAAGTCTATGTCATGGTTGGCTTTGCCTTCAGCCCAGTCCAGAGTGAACTTGTGTGTTAAGATGGTTTTACCAATGCCAGCCACTCCAGTTGTCATCATTGTTCTGATCGGTTGATCTTGTCCAGGTAAGGGTTTCAAGATGTCTTCACATTTGATTGGTGTTTCCTCCTTGGCTGGTTTCCTGGAAGCTGTTTCAATCAGTCTGACCTCATGTTCCTTGTTGACCTCTCCACTGCCTCCCTCTGTGATGAAGAGCTCTGTGTAGATCTCATTCAGAGGTGTAGGCTCTCCTGCTTTAGTGACTCCTTCAAACACACGCTGGGTCTTCTCCTTCAGATGAGACTTGAGTTCATGTTGGCACTTGACAGCAAAACATTCTGAATGAAGAAACAACAGAAGTCATCAGTCAGGATGTTAACGTGAGCGGCTCCAACTCGTTTCTTCACTGTTGGCTTGTTGGATGAAATAGTCCTCAACTATTTTAATCAAATCAATGAAAAAATGATCAGCAACACCATCAGATCCAAAGTTGTGTACATTTTTTAATCTAAAGTTTGATGGAAACATATACTGTATCTCCCATTATGTCATTTAGTCTGTAATAAAAATAAGATAGTGAAAATGTTTACTGATTATTTTTTCAAAATAAGAGTTTTACTGATTTGTTTCAAAATAAGAGTCTCTTACTGCTCTGCAGAGAGTCAGCCAGCTCCTCCTGCTTCAATTGCTTCAGGCAGAACACTGTGATGTCTACAACTCCCTCTATCGCACGCCTCCTATGCTCCTCTTCCTCACCATCCACCACCTCCTCCTCCACCCTCTGCGTCTCTGAGCATTGTGGGTAATCTGGGAAGTGACCCCTCCAGAGCTTCTTCAGCTCCTAGTCCTGCTGTGCATTTTCATCAACATTTTCATCAAATGCTGTGCGTTTTCATGTTCAAAGCACTCATTTGCTTTGTGATAACTAGAAGTCGGCCTACTCTCATACTATGGAAGCTGTGTGTCTTCAGAAACTTGTAGGCTACACTGAAGCTCTGCAGTAACAGAGTCGGACTCGGACTGATGAGTGGATGGGATTCAGGCAGGGAAAGATTTGCATGATGAATTTACTTGTATTTCTCTCTGAATATTTGAATATTGGTTTGGAAAACCTAACGATTATCTGAAGCTTGAAATTATATATTCGGGCCGGCCCTCATGATTCATAGACCGGTCACTCTTCACCTACCGGTGGGGTTAGGTGACTGTGAGGTGGAAGGTGTGCTGACTGTTTTGGGGAGGATTTAAGAGAAACAGAGACAGGGTCCAGACAGACTATATTGTTTCGTCTGCTGCAGATCATAGAAGAGTTTTGCCGTGAAGTGATGTGTGTTTGACTGGAGTGAAGTGGTCATTTGTTTCAGACCACACAGCTCCTGAGCATCGACGGCATGCAACGTTTTTGCTGTGTGTGTGTGTGTGTCAGGGTAGCGAGCCGATAGTGGTGTGTGCGTGTGAGCTCGGTTTATTATTTATTTTGTGATGAAAGCCCAGTGATGCCGGGCTTTCATGTTAAAGTTTCCAGTTGTATAATTGGCAATATTTTAGTTTGTATTGATAATATATATTTATATCATGTCGCTTTCTGGGACAGAATTTAATTCAAACACCTGTGTGACCAGGTATAACATAGATAGATAGTATAGAGAAAGGATATTCGACTATTGTATCTACAAATCCTTACCTTTTCGGAGTAGACTGTTTTCCATCTTTAAACACATCAGGTAAACCCATAGAGTGCTCACTCTTCATGGAGACACAGCTGGAGTCTGCTCTCCCCTGCTGGACTCTTCTAGAAAACAAGAAGCAGGATTTATGGATGTTCGATTGATACTGTATCTTTATAATCTCTGAGAAATCCTTACTTCTTCTCAATAGACTGATTTCCATCTTTGAAGTTAACAGGTGTATACATAGACCGGTCACTCTTCATGGAGACACAGCTGGGTCCAGGGGAGTCTGCTCTCTCCTGCTGCTCTGGGCTTCAACACAACACACACACAGCTTTTACTCAGACTAATGATGGTGTGATGATATATCACTGCTGAGCTCTGAGATGGACAACAGTCACAGACAGTCAGAGATCCTCTTCTTACCTCTCAGCTCTGCTGTGGCAGCCATGTTCCCCAGACAGAGTGGTTTTAGAGGGAGGACCCCCCTCCTCTGTCTCCTCATCCATAGTAGACTGGACACCTGGACACAAACACAATAGTGGCTGCTTATTATCCCCGAGGGGCAATTTTTTGCACAGCCACAGTAATACAATCATCATCACCACTCATATACAAATGTGCACTGAATGTGAAAGACAAATAATATGTTAAAAACACACTCTAATTCACTTCCTTTAATGTTTTGAGAAAATGCATTTGAAATAAGTTTAATTATCAGTTGATATCCGTAATCCATTGCTCTGTATAGAGATATGTTTTGATTGCTCTCTGCCTTTCGGGTTTGCGTTGGTCTTCCGTGTTTTTCCTGTAAGGGGAGCATGTTGCTCGCGGCTCATTCATTACACCTTGGACTTGAAGCCAGCAACATCGTGTCTGTTTAATTTCTTTCTATTTCCCCTTTACAGGGGCGTAACACAAACAACACACAAACAATTTACACAGAACATATACAATTACATGTTATTTAAAAGGCCAATAGCAGCAGGGACAAATGAGTTTTTAAATCTGTTGGTCCTGCATCTTGGAAGATAATGTCTGCGACCAGATGGAAGCAACCTGAACTCACTGAACAAGGGCTGACCAGGGTCAGAGAGGATTGACTGGGCCTTCTTTGAGACTCTTTGTGCTGTTGGGAGCGGTCATTTAGGTGTGCCTGCAAATTTACTGCACACTAACAATTTCTTCTAACCTGTTACTGTTTTTCAAGGCAAGTGACCCAAACCAGCAAATAAAAGAGAAGGTTAAAACAGACTCAATAAAACATTCTCAGAAAAGTGGTGTCAACATTAAAACTTCCGACCTTCCGACAAAAGCACATACGCTGATGGGCCTTTGCACAAACATCAGTATTTTGTTCAAAGGTTAACTTGTCATCAATTATTGTCCCCAGATACTTGTACTGTTTAACAGTACAGCAACAGCCTGGACACACACACACACACACACACACAGCCTTTATGTGTAAGGGTCGTTGTTTTTATTGAAATAAATATGAAATACTTTCCTTAATGTTTATCGTGTGTGCGTTAAAATCTCCAAAAGAGTTGAAAGCGAGTAAGAAAGTATGAGGAAGTCAGCAATATTTGTTGTTTAGCGGATTGAGGAAGTTTAAGTTAATTAATATGTTAATAATGTTAATACTGTTGGTACTTTAATATCAGGAGATAGAGATGGTACATGAAGAACAATAGACGACAGTAAAGTGTAGATATAGTAGGAAGCCTACCTTTATGTCCTCCGTGTTACAAGAAGGAGCCGTCGAGTTTATGACCATATGTTAATGTAACGGTCAGCCTTTACAACCAGGTTACGGTTTCTTCCTCTGAATGCGACGGAGGGGATTTAAACCAATTACATCGTGTGTCTCATTACTGTCAGTGCAACGAGACCTGCACCAGGGGGCGTGGCTGCACATGCAAATGAGGAGGTACAGACTAGAGGGGAGTTAAGGGGGGAGGGAAATGAGGAGGGAGGGGAGTTTATTGGGGGCAGCAGAGGACATCTTGGCGGGTGGCCACCGGGTCGCCAGGTTGGATGGATGGACGGATGCGCCGTGCGCGCACACACACACACACACACACACACACACACACATACACACACAGTAAGGCTACTTATTTGTAGTTTGACCACCTTAGTAGTAGTAAAATCTCTACTTTGTAAATTGTTAATTGTACTCTCCCTAGTCATGGTCGGCCAGTTTAAATCATTTAAACCAATACTGACTTACTGCTAAATACACTAGTAAAATGTAGGCCTACTTTAATGTCATGATAACTGAATCCTAAATATGTTGAAATATTTCATTTTAAAACTAAATAGTATACAGGACATTGTATTGGTCGCACATTGAATAGTATACAATAACTAAAAACACATGAACATATAAAACCCCACCTGTTGTGACTATCCAAAAATGAACTTAATTAGTCACATAATGGTGGCTCTTCACTCGATTCCAGGCAAAACAAAATACTGTGCAAAGGTTGTTCTCTTTTGGGCGAGGTTCCCATTTATTGCAGCAAAGAAACATGAAAAAACAGAACGTTACCATGCAGGTTGATGTTGACTGGAGGCGCTTAACATAAACTGGCTTTACCTGGATGTGGGTAAGAACTGTTGTGCTGGGAGGTTACTGGGTGGTTAACAATTAAACAGAAACAGAACTATACTATACCCTTGTCATCAAAATAAGGTACTTTGCACAAAACAAATGAAGAATGGCTCCAACACCACCTCTAACCAACGCTAAGCAGAATGGGTATTAAAGTGAATTATGTTCAGGTCAAGGGTCTGTTCCCTCATCCTGCAAGAAAGTAGGGATTAAATAACCCCCCCACTGCTGCGTCTGCTCCACTACTCAGACTGGGAGGAAGAAGAGGGCCAGAAAAGAGCCTCCTCGTCTCCTCCCTCCTCCACTAAGGACTTCCTGGGTCAGCGCACCCAAGTCAAATCCTAAGCGGGGGGCGCCGCCGACCGCCAGCACCACCACCCCAGTCCCCTGCTGCCCTTCGTGGGCCTCACAGGAAGTAGGTCACACGCAGACAGGAAGTCTGTGTACAGACGAGACAGTAGGACCGTAGTAGAATAGAGACACAGCATAAAACATGTACATGTAGAGTATGACAGTAATGGCCGATGTGTGTGTGTCTCTCTCTCCCTTCTCCTCTCTGTCTCCAGGAGTTGTGGTGGGATTCCTCATGAGGAGTGGGTTCAGAAGGGGTGTGCGTACTGCCGGTGTGGCACTGCTTCCCCACATCTTCCACAGGGAGTACAGATACATGTGATGAAGGAGCAGGTAGGGGTTAGACAGTACAGATACATGTGATGAAGGAGCAGGTAGGGGTTAGACAGTACAGATACATGTGATGAAGGAGCAGGTAGGGGTTAGACAGTACAGATACATGTGATGAATGAGCAGGTAGGGGTTAGACAGTACAGATACATGTGATGAAGGAGCAGGTAGGGGTTAGACAGTACAAATACATGTGAATGAGCAGGTAGGGGTTAGACAGTACAGATACATATGATGGAGCAGGTAGGGGTTAGACAGTACAGATACATGTGATGAAGGAGCAGGTAGGGGTTGGACAGTACAGATACATGTGACAAAGGAGCAGGTAGGGGTTAGACAGTACAGATACATGTGACGAAGGAGCAGGTAGGGGTTAGACAGTACAGATACATGTGACGAAGGAGCAGGTAGGGGTTAGACAGTACAGATACATGTGATGAATGAGCAGGTAGGGGTTAGACAGTACAGATACATGTGATGAAGGAGCAGGTAGGGGTTAGACAGTACAAATACATGTGAATGAGCAGGTAGGGGTTAGACAGTACAGATACATATGATGGAGCAGGTAGGGGTTAGACAGTACAGATACATGTGATGAAGGAGCAGGTAGGGGTTAGACAGTACAGATACATGTGATGAATGAGCAGGTAGGGGTTAGACAGTACAGATACATGTGATGAAGGAGCAGGTAGGGGTTAGACAGTACAGATACATGTGAAGGAGCAGGTAGGGGTTAGACAGTACAGATACATTTGACGAAGGAGCAGGTAGGGGTTAGACAGTACAGATACATGTGATGAAGGAGCAGGTAGGGGTTAGACAGTACAAATACATGTGATGAAGGAGCAGGTAGGGGTTAGACAGTACAGATACATGTGATGAAGGATCAGGTAGGGGTTAGACAGTAAAGATACATGTGATGAAGGAGCAGGTAGGGGTTAGACAGTACAGATACATGTGGTGAAGGAGCAGGTAGGGGTTAGACAGTACAGATACATGTGATGAATGAGCAGGTAGGGGTTAGACAGTACAGATACATGTGATGAAGGAGTAGGTAGGGGTTAGACAGTACAGATACATTTGACGAAGGAGCAGGTAGGGGTTAGACAGTACAGACACGTGCTGAAGGAGCAGGTAGGGGTTAGACAGTACAGATACATATGATGAAGGAGCAGGTAGGGGTTAGGGGGCATCTTGCTCTAGAGGATGCTACAGGTTGGGGGATCGAACCCAGTACCTTTGAGCTGGGAGTTGATCCCTCTCGCCACTACACACACTACACCCCCCCCCCCCCACACACACACACACACACACACAATATTGTCCATGAGTGCATCCTGTTATCACCATGACCATTAGGTTATAGGTACTTCATTAATCATAATTAAACATTCCATTGTTCACTATAATTCTACTATCACAGGACAACATGAAGTGAATAGTGTGAAGACTGAAGAACAGTGATTCCCTATTCCTACTAAACACATGATAGTAAACCATTGGTCATGTACTGACCTGTCTTTTACTACAGTACTACATTTACCATGATAACAATAGGCTCAATGTAGATATGTCCCCTTTATTCATGTCAGAAATATTACCTGATTATATATATTACCTGATTATACATTATACATATTACATGATTATATATATTATATATATTAACTGATTATATACAGTATATGATACATATATTAACTTAATTGAAGGACGTGTTAGTTGTGCGTGCACACAATGCTTGGCGGTGATATGATGACGATCATAAACTACAACCCACACAGAGACACTGAGGTACCAGGACCAGAACCAGACCATAACCCAAACCCAGGGAGGAGGTCCTCCTGGGTGAATGTGGTGTGGAAGGTGTGGATGAGTGTCAGTGTGTCTGAGGACCCTCCTACACCTGGGGACACTCTGTAGAAGGACAGAGAGCCAGCAGGCCGGTCCACATACACTCCTACTCTGGTAGAGCCAGAGGGGGGGAGACGGATGGCTGTTTCTCTACCGTTGTAAGAGGCAGAGTAATGACCATCATCACAAATAAGACTCCAGGACTTGTTGTTCCCTCCAAGCCCGCTGCCACGAACCCGTCCTCTCCTTGTGATTCCTCTGTATGTCACTCCTATAGCAACACTTCCTCTCCTCTCCACCTCCCAGTAACAGCGGCCAGTCAGACCCTCTCTACACAACACCTGGGACCAGGAGTCAAATCCCTCTGGGTGACGAGGATACCACTGATCCTCTCCAACCCACTTCACCTTTCTGTGGTCCTCAGACAGAGAGAGATGTCTGTAGGCAGTGTTTGGGTCCAGTGTGAGTCCACAGGCATCTGACGGGAGAACAAGACATGATTAAGGGCTGAAGGGTCGATTCCCGGTTTTCCGGTCCGGTCCAGTGCACGAGCATAAACCGGTTTGATTTGATGCAAACCGAACTGAACCAGCATTTGTCATGAAGAGACAAATCAAAAAATATATCCTATGATAGGTACTATAGTGGAATAGTGTGCTGTGACTTTTGTAAGCCATAGTGCATATAGTTTTTAAGATCATTAAAATTAAAGTTAATTCAAATCCCATGTGTGTGCGAGTGGCTGTCTTTGTCAAAACATTGAAACCTAGAAAAATATATAAACTGCATCTACTCTCACAACATACACTACATACACATATTATACATCAAAATGTTCAGGATGATGAGCTGATTGATCTTATGAAGTATCGAAGCAATACTTTGCATTCTTTTCAAGATAATAAACTTTTAAAGGTTCCAATACACATACATTGTTATCAACTGAGCAAACTGAACTCACATACAGGCTGGAAATGAAGTGTTAATACCATAGAACTGGTTCATATACAAACATATACATGTACACATACGTACACATACAGGCTGGAAATTAACGTATGTAGCATATGTAACATGTAGACATATACGTAAACATAGATATACATAAGTACACACACAAATACATAAGTACATATGCATACGTATTGTGGCAACCTCGGGGAGGAGAAGAGGTGCCACCAAACCAGTATTGAAAAACAGTTGATTGTCCACACCAATTTCACAATTAATCCAATTTATTGGAGATTCGGGAGAGGGGGAGAGAGGGGAAAACGCCGCCGCAGCGGAGGGGGGGTCGGTCCTGAGGGGGCTCAGGCTCTGGACTCGTCGTCGGTGGTTGAGCGTGGGGTTCGGTGCATGGGGTCGGGTTCTCAGACGGTCCAGGGTTCGGCGGGAGGGAGGGATGTCAGACAGGCGGGGGTCGGTACACGGGCGGGTTCTCAGGCGGTCCAAGGGTCGATCGGCCAACGGGGTTCTCCGGGGAAAAAGGGTCATACACAGCACTTTTATCTCTCTCTCTCTACTTACTACCACCATACTGCTCTCCAGCTACTCCTTCCCCGTTGGGTCCACTTCTTCCTGCTTTTATACTCTCCCCCCTCATTAGGGCGAGTGGCTACAGCTGCTCCGCTTCGCACAGGTGTCTCTCCTGGTCTCGTCGGATCTCCATATATTGGCAGGTTTTCCTTATACAGAGGCGAGAGTGAAAAGCGCTCCGCGGCCACCAGATGGCATGGTGCAACATAAACCCCATCCACTACTTTCCCACATACCCTCCTCCTTACCTGTACCCGGCGGGCGCCACATACCCCCCCCCCCTCAGCTCCGACCCTGTGGGAGGGGCGGTCCAACTGCTCAAGGCGTCCCGCCGGGACAAGGCGTCTGCATTTCCATGAGCCGCTCCCGGCCTGTGAGTGACTGAAAATGCATATGGCTGTAGGGCCAGGAACCAGCGTGTGACGCGGGCGTTGTTGTCTTTATTCCGGGCCATCCATACCAACGGGGCATGGTCGGTGACCAGGGTGAACTGCCGTCCTAACAGGTAATATTTCAACTTGTCCACTGCCCATTTGATGGCCAGACATTCTTTTTCTACCGTCGAGTAATTATTCTCCCTGGGCAATAGCTTACGGCTAATGAAGGTGATGGGGTGTTCCTCACCTTCTCTTAATTGCGATAGGACGGCACCCACCCCGGTCTCCGATGCGTCGGTCTGGACCACCAGGGGGAGGGAGAAGTCCGGCGTCACCAGCACCGGATCGGAGCAGAGGGTGTTTTTCAGGGCCAGGAACGCCCTCTCCACCTCTGGGGTCCACTTCACCCGGTCCGGTTGCTGGTTTCGTGTGAGCTCTGTGAGGGGGCCTGCAATGGAGGAGAAGTGGGGAACAAAACGGCGGTAATAGCTGGCTAAGCCCAGAAATACTCTCACCTGTCATTTGCTGAGGGGGCGGGGCCACTCGCGGATAGCCTCGACCTTCCCTACCTGGGGTTTCACACATCCCCGCCCAATGGTGAACCCCAGTTAGTTGGCATCTTGAAGGCCGAGGCGACACTTTTTGGGGTTGGCTGTGAGCCCCGCCTCCCTCAGAGCCTGAAGCACCGCGTTCAGCTGAGCCAGATGTGTTCCCCACTCCTCCCCGTGGACCACGATGTCATCCAGGTACGCCGCCGCGTACTCCTGGTGGGGATGGAGTACCTGGTCCATCAGCCGTTGGAAGGTGGCTGGGGCCCCATGTAATCCAAAAGGGAGTCGGACATATTGGAACAAACCGTCGGGGGTCGCGAAGGCGGTCTTCTCCCGGGCTTCAGGGGAGAGGGCCACCTGCCAGTACCCCTTCGTTAGGTCCAGCGTTGAGATGAATCTGGCTTTCCCCAGTTGTTCGATGAGCTCGTCTACTCGGGGCATGGGGTAAGCGTCGAACTGTGATATGGAATTTAGTTGTCGAAAGTCATTGCAAAACCGCGCCGTTCTGTCTGGCTTGGGCACCAGAACGATGGGGCTACACCACTCACTCCTTGATTCCTCTATGATTCCAGCCTTTAACATTTTTTTAACCTCCTCTTTTATGGCTACTTTTCTAGCCTCCGGGACTCGATAGGGCCTTAGTTTTACCTTCCTTCCAGGGGTGGTGAGGATGGGGTGGTCGATGAGGGTGGTGTAGCCCGCCTCGGTGGAGAACACCTTCCGGTGCCGCTGTATCAATTCCTGGAGGTCCTGCTTCTGCCGGGGTGTGAGCTGTTCTCCTACGGGCACTGTTTCCGGCTTCCCCGCCGGGGGCTCCTGGGGGGGAGAGAGAGAGAGCAGAGCCTCGGGGGCCACCCACCTTTTCAGGAGATTAATGTGGTAAATTTTTGTCTCTTGTCGTCGGCCGGGCTGCCGCACCCGGTAATTTACCTCTTCCATCCTCTCAATTACTTCATAAGGCCCCTGCCATCGGGCCAGGAATTTGCATTCCACCGTGGGGACCAGGACCAACACTTTATCTCCCACCTGAAATTCCCTCGGTTGGGCCCCCCGGTTGTAGACCCGCGCCTGAGCAGTCTGGGCCTCTGCCATATGTTCCCGCACCAGGGGCCAGAGGGTAGCCATCCGGTCGCGGAGCCCCTCAACGTGCTCGACCATCGTGCGGTGGGGGGAGGGTTGGTGCTCCCAAGCCTCCTTGGCTAAGTCCAGCAGTCCCCGGGGCTTTCTCCCGTACAGCAGTTCGAATGGGGAGAAGCCGGTGGACGCCTGTGGTACTTCACGGATAGAAAACATCAAAAAGGGGAGGAGCTGATCCCAGTTCCTCCCGTCTAATTCCATCACCTTTTTTAACATCTTTTTGAGCGTCTGATTGAATCGCTCCACCAGTCCGTCAGTCTGGGGGTGATACACCGAAGTGCGTAGCTGCTTAATTCGGAGTAATCTACACATATCCCGCATCAATCTGGACATAAATGGGGTACCTTGATCGGTTAGGATCTCCTCCGGGATGCCGACTCGGGTGAACATCAGGACCAGCTCTTTGGCAATACCCTTCGTGGCCATGGTGCAGAGGGGTATGGCTTCGGGGTACCGAGTGGCATAGTCCAGTACCACTAATATGTACTGGAACCCGCCGCTGCTCCTTGGTAGGGGTCCCACCAGGTCCATAGCGATGCGGCTGAACGGAGTCGCTATAATGGGGAGGGGAATTAGTGGGGCTCTTACGTGCGGTCGCGGGGCTACCATCTGGCAGTCGGTGCACTGCCGGCAGTGGTCCTCCACTGCCTTCTTCACTCCTGGCCAATAGAAGCGGGCGACCACCCGCTCGAGGGTCTTTTCCACGCCGAGGTGAGCACCGAGTAGGTGGCTGTGCGCTAGCTGGAGAACTGATGGGGCGAAAGCGCGAGGCACCAGCAGCTGCTCGATCTGCTCCCCGGCCTCCATCACCACCCGATACAGGAGCTGGTTTTTAATGGCAAAGAAGGGGTGGGTTAAAGGTCTTACCCCTTGCACGGGTTGGCCGTCCACCACTGCCACCTGGCTCAAGGCGCTGGCGAGGTTGGGGTCCTCTAACTGCGCGGCCCCAAACCGCCCCGTCAGCAGGGGTGTCGTTGCCTTCCTCGTCGGGGGAGAGGGGTCTCCTCTCGGGGCCCGTGGCCCGGGTCTCTTCCTCAGCCCTTTCAGCAGTGGCACTGGCCGCACCCTCGGAGAGGGGATCCGTGGAGTTCCCTGGTTCTCCCTCCTGGAAACCACATAGTGGGGGGCTGTGGCGGGATCATCGGCTGCGGGGCTGGCTCCGTTCTCCGTCCCGACCCGCCAGGGAGCGCCACAGGGCCGGAAACAGGGCCGCATCCCGCCCAATAAGGACCTCTATGGGCAGCTCCGGAACAAGCCCCACCGTCCCCTTGAATACTCCCTTGGTGGTCTGCATGCTGACACTCGCCGTGGGATACTGCCGGGTTTCTCCGTGGATGCAGGTCACGGCGAGTTTCCCTGGGAGGAGGGGACCTGGGGCGTACTCAGGCCGCGCCAGCGTCACCGCGCTGCCCGAATCCAGGAGGGCTGAGGCATAGGTAGGCGGAGGTATCTGTCCATGACGACCCTTTCTACGGGGCCAGGGCCCGAAGGTTCAGAGACCAGCCAACGGTTGGTAAGTCGGGTGAGCTCATACATCTGCCCCCGGGGTGGCTCGGCTGGGTTGAACGTCCAGTCGTGGACCCGCTGCGCTCGGGAGAGGAGGGTGTGCCCGAGCTTCTTCTGGATCTCCGCCTTCAACTCCTCGTAGGAGACCGCCTGCTCCATACATAGATCCTGATACGCGCTTTGGGCCGCCCCGGAGAGGAAGGGTGCGATCAGGTCCGTCCACTGGGCTCGGGGCCAGCCTTCCCTGGTCGCGGTTCCGCTCGAAGGTGAGGAGGAACGTCTCCACGTCATCGGCCTCAGTCTGCTTCACCAGGAACCTCACCGGCTGGATAGGACGCCCTTGGTCTCGGTCGAGGAGCCTGTTCACCAGCGCGGTGTGGTGTTCCTGCTGCGCCTTCTGCATCTCCATCAGCTGGCCCAGCATGGCGCTGTAATCGGGGGGTGTCACCATGTCTGGGATCTGGTGCGCCTGTTTTTCGATGCTGGTTTGTTTAATGCATTGCCCGCATTCTCCACCATATGTGGCAACCTCGGGGAGGAGAAGAGGTGCCACCAAACCAGTATTGAAAAACAGTTGATTGTCCACACCAATTTCACAATTAATCCAATTTATTGGAGATTCGGGAGAGGGGGAGAGAGGGGAAAACGCCGCCGCAGCGGAGGGGGGGTCGGTCCTGAGGGGGCTCAGGCTCTGGACTCGTCGTCGGTGGTTGAGCGTGGGGTTCGGTGCACGGGATCGGGTTCTCAGATGGTCCAGGGTTCGGCGGGAGGGAGGGATGTCAGACAGGCGGGGGTCGGTACACGGGCGGGTTCTCAGACGGTCCAAGGGTCGATCGGCCAACGGGGTTCTCCGGGGAAAAATGGTCATACACAGCACTTTTATCTCTCTCTCTCTACTTACTACCACCATACTGCTCTCCAGCTACTCCTTCCCCGTTGGGTCCACTTCTTCCTGCTTTTATACTCTCCCCCCTCATTAGGGCGAGTGGCTACAGCTGCTCCGCTTCGCACAGGTGTCTCTCCTGGTCTCGTCGGATCTCCATATATTGGCAGGTTTTCCTTATACAGAGGCGAGAGTGAAAAGCGCTCCGCGGCCACCAGATGGCATGGTGCAACATAAACCCCATCCACTACTTTTCCACATACCCTCCTCCTTACCTGTACCCGGCGGGCGCCACATACCCCCCCCCTCAGCTCCGACCCTGTGGGAGGGGCGGTCCAACTGCTCAAGGCGTCCCGCCGGGACAAGGCGTCTGCATTTCCATGAGCCGCTCCCGGCCTGTGAGTGACTGAAAATGCATATGGCTGTAGGGCCAGGAACCAGCGTGTGACGCGGGCGTTGTTGTCTTTATTCCGGGCCATCCATACCAACGGGGCGTGGTCGGTGACCAGGGTGAACTGCCGTCCTAACAGGTAATATTTCAACTTGTCCACTGCCCATTTGATGGCCAGACATTCTTTTTCTACCGTCGAGTAATTATTCTCCCTGGGCAATAGCTTACGGCTAATGAAGGTGATGGGGTGTTCCTCACCTTCTCTTAATTGCGATAGGACGGCACCCACCCTGGTCTCCGATGCGTCGGTCTGGACCACCAGGGGGAGGGAGAAGTCCGGCGTCACCAGCACCGGATCGGAGCAGAGGGCGTTTTTCAGGGCCAGGAACGCCCTCTCCACCTCTGGGGTCCACTTCACCCGGTCCGGTTGCTGGTTTCGTGTGAGCTCTGTGAGGGGGCCTGCAATGGAGGAGAAGTGGGGAACAAAACGGCGGTAATAGCTGGCTAAGCCCAGAAATACTCTCACCTGTCTTTTGCTGAGGGGGCGGGGCCACTCGCGGATAGCCTCGACCTTCCCTACCTGGGGTTTCACACATCCCCGCCCAATGGTGAACCCCAGTTAGTTGGCATCTTGAAGGCCGAGGCGACACTTTTTGGGGTTGGCTGTGAGCCCCGCCTCCCTCAGAGCCTGAAGCACCGCGTTCAGCTGAGCCAGGTGGGTTCCCCACTCCTCCCTGTGGACCACGATGTCATCCAGGTACGCCGCCGCGTACTCCTGGTGGGGATGGAGTACCTGGTCCATCAGCCGTTGGAAGGTGGCTGGGGCCCCACGTAATCCAAAAGGGAGTCGGACATATTGGAACAAACCGTCGGGGGTCGCGAAGGCGGTCTTCTCCCGGGCTTCAGGGGAGAGGGCCACCTGCCAGTACCCCTTCGTTAGGTCCAGCGTTGAGATGAATCTGGCTTTCCCCAGTTGTTTGTCTACTCGGGGCATGGGGTAAGCGTCGAACTGTGATATGGAATTTAGTTGTCGAAAGTCATTGCAAAACCGCGCCGTTCCGTCTGGCTTGGGCACCAGAACGATGGGGCTACACCACTCACTCCTTGATTCCTCTATGATTCCAGCCTTTAACATTTTTTTAACCTCCTCTTTTATGGCTACTTTTCTAGCCTCCGGGACTCGATAAGGCCTTAGTTTTACCTTCCTTCCAGGGGTGGTGAGGATGGGGTGGTCGATGAGGGTGGTGTAGCCCGCCTCGGTGGAGAACACCTTCCGGTGCCGCTGTATCAATTCCTGGAGGTCCTGCTTCTGCCGGGGTGTGAGCTGTTCTCCTACGGGCACTGTTTCCGGCTTCCCCGCCGGGGGCTCCTGGGGGGGAGAGAGAGAGAGCAGAGCTCGGGGGCCACCCACCTTTTCAGGAGATTAATGTGGTAAATTTTTGTCTCTTGTCGTCGGCCGGGCTGCCGCACCCGGTAATTTACCTCTTCCATCCTCTCAATTACTTCATAAGGCCCCTGCCATCGGGCCAGGAATTTGCATTCCACCATGGGGACCAGGACCAACACTTTATCTCCCACCTGAAATTCCCTCGGTTGGGCCCCCCGGTTGTAGACCCGCGCCTGAGCAGTCTGGGCCTCTGCCATATGTTCCCGCAGCAGGGGCCAGAGGGTAGCCATCCGGTCGCGGAGCCCCTCAACGTGCTCGACCATCGTGCGGTGGGGGGAGGGTTGGTGCTCCCAAGCCTCCTTGGCTAAGTCCAGCAGTCCCCGGGGCTTTCTCCCGTACAGCAGTTCGAATGGGGAGAAGCCGGTGGACGCCTGTGGTACTTCACGGATAGAAAACATCAAAAAGGGGAGGAGCTGATCCCAGTTCCTCCCGTCTAATTCCATCACCTTTTTTTAACATCTTTTTGAGCGTCTGATTGAATCGCTCCACCAGTCCGTCAGTCTGGGGGTGATACACCGAAGTGCGTAGCTGCTTAATTCGGAGTAATCTACACATATCCCGCATCAATCTGGACATAAATGGGGTACCTTGATCGGTTAGGATCTCCTCCGGGATGCCGACTCGGGTGAACATCAGGACCAGCTCTTTGGCAATACCCTTCGTGGCCATGGTGCAGAGGGGTATGGCTTCGGGGTACCGAGTGGCATAGTCCAGTACCACTAATATGTACTGGAACCCGCCGCTGCTCCTTGGTAGGGGTCCCACCAGGTCCATAGCGATGCGGCTGAACGGAGTCGCTATAATGGGGAGGGGAATTAGTGGGGCTCTTACGTGCGGTCGCGGGGCTACCATCTGGCAGTCGGTGCACTGCCGGCAGTGGTCCTCCACTGCCTTCTTCACTCCTGGCCAATAGAAGCGGGCGACCACCCGCTCGAGGGTCTTTTCCACGCCGAGGTGAGCACCGAGTAGGTGGCTGTGCGCTAGCTGGAGAACTGATGGGGCGAAAGCGCGAGGCACCAGCAGCTGCTCGATCTGCTCCCCGGCCTCCATCACCACCCGATACAGGAGCTGGTTTTTAATGGCAAAGAAGGGGTGGGTTAAAGGTCTTACCCCTTGCACGGGTTGGCCGTCCACCACTGCCACCTGGCTCAAGGCGCTGGCGAGGTTGGGGTCCTCTAACTGCGCGGCCCCAAACCGCCCCGTCAGCAGGGGTGTCGTTGCCTTCCTCGTCGGGGGAGAGGGGTCTCCTCTCGGGGCCCGTGGCCCGGGTCTCTTCCTCGGCCCTTTCAGCAGTGGCACTGGCCGCACCCTCGGAGAGGGGATCCGTGGAGTTCCCTGGTTCTCCCTCCTGGAAACCACATAGTGGGGGGCTGTGGCGGGATCATCGGCTGCGGGGCTGGCTCCGTTCTCCGTCCCGGCCCGCCAGGGAGCGCCACAGGGCCGGAAACAGGGCCGCATCCCGCCCAATAAGGACCTCTACGGGCAGCTCCGGAACAAGCCCCACCGTCCCCTTGAATACTCCCTTGGTGGTCTGCATGCTGACACTCGCCGTGGGATACTGCCGGGTTTCTCCGTGGATGCAGGTCACGGCGAGTTTCCCTGGGAGGAGGGGACCTGGGGCGTACTCAGGCCGCGCCAGCGTCACCGCGCTGCCCGAATCCAGGAGGGCTGAGGCATAGGTAGGCGGAGGTATCTGTCCATGACGACCCTTTCTACGGGGCCAGGGCCCGAAGGTTCAGAGACCAGCCAACGGTTGGTAAGTCGGGTGAGCTCATACATCTGCCCCCGGGGTGGCTCGGCTGGGTTGAACGTCCAGTCGTGGACCCGCTGCGCTCGGGAGAGGAGGGTGTGCCCGAGCTTCTTCTGGATCTCCGCCTTCAACTCCTCGTAGGAGACCGCCTGCTCCATACATAGATCCTGATACGCGCTTTGGGCCGCCCCGGAGAGGAAGGGTGCGATCAGGTCCGTCCACTGGGCTCGGGGCCAGCCTTCCCTGGTCGCGGTTCCGCTCGAAGGTGAGGAGGAACGTCTCCACGTCATCGGCCTCAGTCTGCTTCACCAGGAACCTCACCGGCTGGATAGGACGCCCTTGGTCTCGGTCGAGGAGCCTGTTCACCAGCGCGGTGTGGTGTTCCTGCTGCGCCTTCTGCATCTCCATCAGCTGGCCCAGCATGGCGCTGTAATCGGGGGGTGTCACCATGTCTGGGATCTGGTGCGCCTGTTTTTCGATGCTGGTTTGTTTAATGCATTGCCCGCATTCTCCACCATATGTGGCAACCTCGGGGAGGAGAAGAGGTGCCACCAAACCAGTATTGAAAAACAGTTGATTGTCCACACCAATTTCACAATTAATCCAATTTATTGGAGATTCGGGAGAGGGGGAGAGAGGGGAAAACGCCGCCGCAGCGGAGGGGGGGTCGGTCCTGAGGGGGCTCAGGCTCTGGACTCGTCGTCGGTGGTTGAGCGTGGGGTTCGGTGCACGGGATCGGGTTCTCAGATGGTCCAGGGTTCGGCGGGAGGGAGGGATGTCAGACAGGCGGGGGTCGGTACACAGGCGGGCTCTCAGACGGACCAGGGTTCGGCGGGCGGGAGGGATGTCAGACAGGCGGGGGTCGGTACACGGGCGGGTTCTCAGACGGTGCAAGGGTCGATCGGCCAACGGGGTTCTCTGGGGAAAAAGGGTCATACACAGCGCTTTTATCTCTCTCTCTCTCTCTCTACTTACTACCACCATACTGCTCTCCAGCTACTCCTTCCCCGTTGGGTCCACTTCTTCCTGCTTTTATACTCTCCCCCCTCATTAGGGCGAGTGGCTGCAGCTGCTCCGCTTCGCACAGGTGTCTCTCCTGGTCTCGTCGGATCTCCATATATGGGCAGGTTTTCCTTATACAGAGGCGAGAGTGAAAAGCGCTCCGCAGCCACCAGATGGCATGGTGCAACATAAACCCCATCCACTACTTTCCCACATACCCTCCTCCTTACCTGTACCCGGCGGGCGCCACAGTATATATATATGTACACAGCGAAACATACGTATACATACTCATACATACGCAAACATATGCACACATATGTAAACGTAGGTACAAATATGTAAACATAAGTACACATACTGTACATATAAATACATATACGTACCTAAACATTTGTATTCATCAAACAAGTACACATAAGTACACATACACGCACACAAAAGCATGCAATGGCAAGTACAATGTCTTTAGGAATTGAAGGTTTTTTAGTTATCATTATTATAATCATATTTATTGTTATTATAATTATAATCATAATTATTATTATTATCAAAAACAGTATTCTAGCTCAAATCTAATATGAAATTCATGTATCATTAATCATGTTATTATAATTATAATGTTGTGATGTCTAATATAATAACCTGCATTAAATCGTAACAATAACATAGCAACAATAATATTATTTTATCATGTTCTGAATATAAATACACATATAATTACTATGATTAATAATGTTAGGAACAGCATAATTATTATGTTCCTGTCTAATATAATAATGATATCAATCATGTGTATTGTAATAAATGTTATTATACCATGGCCCTGGATTTTTTAATAAAACACACAATAACGTATTAATATTGTTAGTGTCATCATTATTATGATTATGTCTAATAATAATAACAACACTACTAATAATCCTCATTATAACATTACTATTGGATTGAGTTATTTTTAATGACACCTAGTGGAGGTGAGGGGCAGCAGTGTGAGACTGAGTGCAGGTCAGGCTAATGAAGCGACAGGTGCAGCGCTGGTGAAGAAACAACGCCAGAAGGATTCAGACATTCAACCGTATCCATGTGTATCTTGCCCTACTAGTATCTGATATCTAGAAGCACTCACAGTAAAGGGCCGTTTGATTTCCTTTCCATTTCAGTATGGAAAAGTCTGTGTTTGTTTCATTTGAGTGGAGATGAGCGAGAGAGAGCAGGTTTTCAATTCAATTCACACACACATCTCTCATCTCCATCATCTACGCCTCTACGTTGAAACCAATCTGTCAGGTAAGATTCATTGTGATTTTTAAAAATATTATTATAAGATATGTCTGCATTCCCAGTAGGATTTGAATGAACGGACGTCACCTACAGCTGTGTGGATGGATGTCGTGGAATATATGAACTATACACCACATAAAAAATATAAGCTTCTATATATACTTCATTAAATAAGCCTTTGCATAAAGTCTAGTCTATAAATAGCTCCCTTCCTCTCTCCAACTAAAAGGTGTTAAGTTAGTTAGCATTGGCATCGTCACTGTAGCCACAAAGTCTGGTACTGAGGCCACGCCAATATCCTCATTTCTTTTTTGTGTAGATTCCTTTAGTTGGCTTGCGTCCTTGCAGACATGTCCACTTCCCCCCATAGTGTAATGCAAATGAACCTGGCCTTGGCCATGGCCAGGTCACTCCCCTCACCTTTTGTTTCCCTTGTTGTTACTGCCCACGATGTGAAAGTGTCCCTCTAAGAGTCATGTCCACCCATTGTCTCTCTGAAGATATTTGGTTAATGCTCCCATGTGTCTTCCCATGATCATTACTTAAATCAAATACTTTGTTGTCAAGAAGTGTCCAAAAATAAATGATTCTTCATCAAATGAAATGATTCTTCATCAAAATAAATGACTCATCATCAATGAACTTTCCATCTAAATAGTTAGTGTGTGTTATGATGAATCAAACTAAACAGACACTTACACTTCTTTAGAGCTGGTTTCAGCCTCCCCACTCCACCATGCTCCACACTGGGGGGGAAACACAGTGAGAGCAGCATGTTGGCTTCAGACATGAAAACCTTCACCTTCATAATCTGCTGGATCATCACTTTCTACACAACATGAGTTACAGCTGCGTTTTGAAACCACTTCCTCTAGCAGGCCGTTGGATCCTTGTAGGAGACATTGTCACTGTGTGGTGAGCTGTCCTCTCCATACCTGAGGGTGTCAAGTCTCCAGTGTGGATCCTCCAGTCCAGCAGAGAGCAGCGTAACTCCTGAGTCTCCTGCAGGGTGATTGTAGCTCAGGTCCAGCTCTCTCAGATGGGAGGGGTTGGAGCTCAGAGCCGAGGCCAGAGAAGCACAGCCTTCCTGTGTGACCAGGCAGCCAGACAACCTACACACACACACACACACACACACACACACACACACACACACACACACACACACACACACACACACACACACACACACACACACACACACACAGAGTTATTCTTATGATCTATATTCAGGTGTGTGATTTCTAACTTTATTGGATGTAAATCTGTTAAATGTCTTCTGATAAGGAGCCTTGTGGTGGGACTGTTTGCAGATTGAGTCCAACTGACCTGAGAGTCTCCAGTCTACAGTGTGGACTCCCCAGTCCAGCAGAGAGCAGCTTCACTCCTGAATCCTGCAGATCATTGGTACTCAGGTCCAGCTCTCTCAGACTAGAGGAGTTGGAGCTGAGAACTGAGGCCAGAGCTTCACAGCATCTCTCTGACAGATTACAGCCATTCAGCCTTCACACAAAATAAACAGGAACATGTTAGGAACTGTGATTAAATGGTTCATTCATGTTAATGAATCAGATCTTTAAACCATAACTATGTGGTGTTAAATGCTGAATAGTGAATTATTGTTTTGTTGTTGTTGTCTGTGTTGTGTGTATTGTAATAAATATTATTATACCATGGCCCGGGTGAATACTCGAGTCTGATTGGCTGGAGAGGTGTGCATTATTTGTCGATAACATGCACCGCTATGATGTGTCGTAACATTAGCAGCCTTATCACCGTTCTAAAAATGAATGCAACTTGGACCGGACTCGGACAGGACTATGTTTAGAAAGCTTCCTCGTTGCCATGTCGTTACTAAGGTTGTCTCTATTTACTGGAGTAATAAGGTAACGTTGCCATGTCGTTACTAAGATCGTCTCTATTTACTGGAGTAATAAGGTAACGTTGCCATGTCGTTACTAAGATCGTCTCTATTTACTGGAGTAATAAGGTAACGTTGCCATGTCGTTACGATCATCTCTATTTACTGGAGTAATAAGGTAACGTTGCCATGTCGTTACTAAGATCGTCTCTATTTACTGGAGTAATAAGGTAACGTTGCCATGTCGTTACTAAGATCGTCACTATTTACTGGAGTAATAAGGTAACGTTGCCATGTCGTTACTAAGATCGTCTCTATTTACTGGAGTAATAAGGTAATGTTGCCATGTCGTTACTAAGATCGTCACTATTTACTGGAGTAATAAGGTAACGTTGCCATGTCGTTACTAAGATCGTCACTATTTACTGGAGTAATAAGGTAACGTTGCCATGTCGTTACTAAGATCGTCTCTATTTACTGGAGTAATAAGGTAACGTTGCCATGTCATTACTAAGATCATCTCTATTTACTGGAGTAGGGGAGAGTGAGGTAAAGTGAGACACTGGGTAATGTGAGACACGCCCTGTATCTAGGCAACAGAACACATTTGTGCCCATGTGACCATTTTGTTTTCAAGCTCCTCCCATTTCCCCTTGCCCATAAAGGAGAGAGCTCATTTTGCTGATGTAAGCATGTTTTTTTCCAAAAAACATTTTTTTTGCATGTAAAAGTACATTTTCTTGCTGTCAACTTAATCAGCTGTTGTGCCAAAGCAAATTGATTCAGGTAGAAAAACTTATATCATACCTGTTGATGAACTACCAACATATAACATCATGTCATGATGTTAGCTGAAGGTTAGCCTGAATTGCTAAGAAAGGTCATTTTTTCTAAAAAGGTGGAGGTGGGGTAAAGTGAGACAAATGCTGTGGGGTAAAGTGATACAGTGTCTCACTTTACCCAGTGTCTCACTTTTTAGTTTTAAACATATTTTTAATGTAATTAATAATTACAGTAGGCCTAAGGAAGCTGCCTCAACCCAAGACGCCTGGAGGGACCGCACGTAGAGAGCAGCTCTTCGTCTTCCCCTGCAGTCTTCAGGGCTGGAATATAGAGTAGTTGTAGACGCCTAATTGTAGAGAATGACTGATGCTCTAATTGTGGGTCGAGTCCCAGGCTGTTCTAGCTGGCTGTAAGGGTCCTGTGTTCTGACCCCCAGACTGTGTTCTGTTTGCTGAAATTGTTTTTATTGTATTATTATTATTATTATTATTATTATTATTATTATTATTATTATTATTATTATTATTATTTTAAATGTGTGTGTGTGTGGGCTGTGTTCAATTGTACATAGGCTACTGGCATTTTTATATTAAGGCTTTTATATACAGTACATATACAAAATGAATATTTTGTAGTGTATGAGTTCAACACTACAAGGTGAAAAAATGTGCTTAATTGACCAATCCCCATGATTCTGTTACTTGTCCAACATTTGTTCTGGAATGTGAGGTTGTCAAGCTAGTTGTCAGGATTCTAACTGTTGAAACATATGTTGTTATGGTAGTTTCAGAGTGGAAAAAGTAAGTGGATCAGTTTACCCCATTGACTTTTCTGGTCTGTCTCACTTTACCCCTAAACTGGGGTAAAGTGAGACACAAGACCACTTTTTTTAAAAACATCATATTTTCACTGCCCTTCATCCTGAATACATTCTAATAATTTCCATTGCAAGAAAACATCCTGAATTAATGGGAAATGTGTAAATTTAACTGATATATCATTTCAGCTCGCTTGGAGGGGAACAAATGTAAAAAGTGTCTCACTTTACCCCACTCTCCCCTAATAAGGTAATGTTGCCATGTCGTTACTAAGATCGGCACTATTTACTGGAGTAATAAGGTAACGTTGCCATGTCGTTACTAAGATCGTCTCTATTTACTGGAGTAATAAGGTAACGTTGCCATGTCGTTACTAAGATCATCTCTATTTACTGGAGTAATAAGGTAACGTTGCCATGTCTTTACTAAGATCGGCACTATTTACTGGAGTAATAAGGTAACGTTGCCATGTCGTTACTAAGATCGTCTCTATTTACTGGAGTAATAAGGTAACGTTGCCATGTCATTACTAAGATCGTCTCTATTTACTGGAGTAATAAGGTAATGTTGCCATGTCTTTACTAAGATCGTCTCTATTTACTGGAGTAATAAGGTAACGTTGCCATGTCGTTACTAAGATCGTCTCTATTTACTGGAGTAATAAGGTAACGTTGCCATGTCGTTACTAAGATCGTCACTATTTACTGGAGTAATAAGGTAACGTTGCCATGTCGTTACTAAGATCGTCTCTATTTACTGGAGTAATAAGGTAATGTTGCCATGTCGTTACTAAGATCGTCACTATTTACTGGAGTAATAAGGTAACGTTGCCATGTCGTTACTAAGATCGTCACTATTTACTGGAGTAATAAGGTAACGTTGCCATGTCGTTACTAAGATCGTCTCTATTTACTGGAGTAATAAGGTAACGTTGCCATGTCATTACTAAGATCATCTCTATTTACTGGAGTAATAAGGTAATGTTGCCATGTCGTTACTAAGATCGGCACTATTTACTGGAGTAATAAGGTAACGTTGCCATGTCGTTACTAAGATCGTCTCTATTTACTGGAGTAATAAGGTAACGTTGCCATGTCGTTACTAAGATCATCTCTATTTACTGGAGTAATAAGGTAACGTTGCCATGTCTTTACTAAGATCGGCACTATTTACTGGAGTAATAAGGTAACGTTGCCATGTCGTTACTAAGATCGTCTCTATTTACTGGAGTAATAAGGTAACGTTGCCATGTCATTACTAAGATCGTCTCTATTTACTGGAGTAATAAGGTAATGTTGCCATGTCTTTACTAAGATCGTCTCTATTTACTGGAGTAATAAGGTAACGTTGCCATGTCGTTACTAAGATCGTCTCTATTTACTGGAGTAATAAGGTAACGTTGCCATGTCATTACTAAGATGTCTCTATTTACTGGAATAATAAGGTAACGTTTCGATGTCGTCACTAAGATTGTCTCTATTTACTGGAGTAATAAGGTAACGTCCACATTCCCTATGAATCTCATGTTAACTGACACTAGGCATTCGTCAGACCGATTTCTCCAGTCATTTGCCGTTTGTTTCCAGGAACACAAAAAGTAGTGCGAGCTAAACGTTGTACTTCTGAGACAGAATTACCCCAAAATATGAATCAACACCCTTATATTTTTAATGATTCACAAGTGGCCATGGTATAAGAGGGATAATCCACAACAAGGTGTGCATGTATCGAAAAATAATGCACAATAAGGCAAACCCCCCTCCGCACTGGGGATTGTCCCTTACATAGTGAACCTACAGAGATGTTTCTAGTATTATGTATATTGTGTTGTGTGTATTATAATAATTTGGTGAACCTACAGAGATGTTTTGGAGGCTTTGACCACTGGCAGCAGCCTCAGAAGACCCTCCTCTGAAGCAGAGTATTTCTTCAGGTCAAACACGTCCAGCTCTTCTTCTGATGTCAGTAAGACGAAGACCAGAGCAGACCACTGAGCAGGGGAGAGAGATGCTGCGGAGAGACTTCCTGATGTCAGGTACTGTTGGATCTCCTTCACTAGAGAACGGTCGTTCAGCTCATTCAGACAGTGGAACAGATTGATGCTTCTCTCTGGGGAGAGATCTCCACCTATCTTCTTCTTGATGTAGCTTACTGTTCCCTTATTGGTCCGTGAGCTACTGCCTGTCTGTCGGCTAGGCAGTAGGCCTCTTAGGAGAATCTGATTGGTCTCCAGAGAGAGGCCCAGGAGGAAGCGGAGAAACATGTCCAGGTGTCCATTCTTACTTTGTAAGGCCTTGTCCATGGCACTCTTGTAGAGGCAGGCTTTCTTTCTAAAAAGAGTACCAACAAGAGACCGCATGGATCGTGGTTGTTCTTTTGAGAGCAGGTTGACACCAGTGTTTCTGAAGGTCAGAAATACATGAAGGGCAGCCAGAAACTCCTGGATGCTCAGATGGACAAAGCAGAACACCTTGTCCTGGTACAGCCCACACTCCTCTTTAAAGATCTGGGTGAACATTCCTGAGTACATTGAGGCAGCTCTGATATCAATGTCACACTCTGCCAGGTCTGCCTCGTAGAAGATCAGGTTGCCTTTCTCCAGCTGGTTAAAAGCCAGTTTTCCCAGAGAAAGAATGATCTCCTTGCTCTCTGAACTCCAGTGTGGATCTGTTTCAGCTCTCCCATGTTACTTCCTGTCCCCCTGTATGGACTGAACCCTCAGGAAGTGGATGTACATCTGAGTCACAGTGTTGGGCTTCTCTTCTCCTTCCTGGTATGTTTTGAAGAAGTCCTCCAGAACTGTAGCAATGATCCAACAGAAGATGGGGATGTGACACATGATGTGGAGGCTTCGAGATGTCTTGACGTGGGAGATGATTTTGCTGGCCAGCGTCTCCTCTCTGAATCTCTTCCTAAGTAGTCCTCCTTCTGTGGGTCGGTAAACCCTCTCACCTCTGTCACCATGCCAACACACTCAGCAGGGATCTGATTGGCTGCCCCAGGGCGTGTGGTTATCCAGATGCGAGCGGAGGGAAGCAGGTCGCCCCTGATGAGGTTTGTCAGCAGCACGTCCACTGAGGTCGACTCTGTGACATCAGTCCAGATCTGGTTGTTCTGGAAGTCCAGAGGAAGTCGACACTCATCCAGACCATCCAAGATGAAGACAACTTGGAACCGGTCGTATCTGCCGATTCCTGCTTCTTTGGTTTCAATAAAGAAGTGATGAAGAAGTCCCACCAAGCTGAACTCTTTCCCTTTCAGTAAATTCAGCTCTCTGAATGTGAAGGGAAATATGAAGTCTATGTCATGGTTGGCTTTGCCTTCAGCCCAGTCCAGAGTGAACTTGTGTGTTAAGATGGTTTTACCAATGCCGGCCACTCCAGTTGTCATCATTGTTCTGATCGGTTGATCTTGTCCAGGTAAGGGTTTCAAGATGTCTTCACATTTGATTGGTGTTTCCTCCTTGGCTGGTTTCCTGGAAGCTGTTTCAATCAGTCTGACCTCATGTTCCTTGTTGACCTCTCCACTGCCTCCCTCTGTGATGAAGAGCTCTGTGTAGATCTCATTCAGAGGTGTAGCCTCTCCTGCTTTAGCGACTCCTTCAAACACACGCTGGGTCTTCTCCTTCAGATGAGACTTGAGTTTATGTTGGCACTTGACAGCAAAACATTCTGAATGAAGAAACAACAGAAGTCATCAGTCAGGATGTTAACGTGAGCGGCTCCAATTGTTTTTGTTTTGTTTTGTTTTTCTTGTTTTTTTTGTCTTTACTGTTGGCTTATTGGATGAAATAGTCCTCAACTATTTTAATGTAATCAATCAAAAAATGATCAGCAACACTACCATCAGATCCAAAGGTGTGTACAGTGTTGAATCTAAAGTTTGATGGAAACACATACCTCCCATTATGTCATTTAGTCTGTACTAAAAATAAGATTGTAAAAATAAGATTACATTTTTTTTTTTTTAAATAAGAGTTTTACTGATTTGTTTCAAAATAGGAGTCTTACTGCTCTGCAGAGAGTTGGCCAGCTCCCCCTGCTTCAACTGCTTCAGGCAGAACACTGTGATGTCTATAGCTCCCTCTTCGGCGTGCATCCTCTGCTCCTCTTCCTCACCATCCACCACCTCCTCATCCTCCTCCCTCTGCGTCTCTGAGCATTGTGGGTAATGTGGGAAGTGAACCTTCCAGTGCTTCTTCAGCTCCTTGTCTAGAAAAGCGTGTGCGTTATCCTCAGCCCTCTGGAAGAGAACAAACATCAATGAGAACTTGACTCTGAACTCACTGAGGACATCAGAATCATCCGTCCTAGATTCACGTCCCACTGGTCTAAAGAGGGAAGCCTGGTGCCATTAGCACCACAAGAGATGTTTTTAATGTTCATGTAGAGCTAGAGTCAAATGTCTTGTTGGACATTTACACACCTTGATCAGCTCTGTTTGTTGCTGCTGTACAGACTGAGCACTGGTAACCTTTGACCTCTCCTGGTGTTGACTGTGGAGAACACACACACACACACAAACACAAACATTTATGAAACTTTCTAGGGTTCTCCCCAGGATCTTGTTTCCATGGTAACGGTTTTAGTAATAATTATAATAACAATAATTTTCCCTTAATGGCGATCATCTCCCACAATAGGTGAATAGCACTAGTCCTGCTGTGCATTTTCATCAAAACTTTGCACAATGTTCAAACCACTCATTTGCTTTGTGATAACTACAAGTCGGCCTACTCTCATAATATGGAACAATGGCGTAGCCACGGGTGTGCCAGGGTGTGCCGGCGCCACCCAAAGAGGCAGCTGGCACACCCAAAAAATTGCCGTCAGACGATGCATAGCATGTCGTTGCTCATGTTTGAAAAAGAGCTCGCGGAGAAACCGGACTCTGATGAAATAATAAATGCGTTCAAGGCCAAGCCACGCCGTCTTGCCCTTTAAATTGAGAGCTGCGCAGTGCGCACAGGTAAGCAGCAATATCGTTGTGTCCTTTACTCTGCTGCTAAGCCCAATAGTTGTGTTCAGATGTTAAATAGCTTTGTTGATCATGCGTAATGTGGATACGTTATGGCTCTGTGAGAGTGCATGAGTATGCGCATGAGTGTGTTATACTTCACTATGTTCATCTCATTGGGCACGCAATGTCTGTGTGTGTGTTATGTTTTTGCGGTGTTATTTTGAGAACACAAAGTGTGCTTTTTGTATTACTTTGTTATTGATTTATTTGAGAGCACGTCACCATATGTGAATGTTTAGACCTGCTGTGAACTGTTGAGTATTACTGATGAGAACGCACACTGATGAGAACGTGCGGATATGTTTTGTGTTAATAATGTTGTATTTGAGAGATACATTCTTTTGAATGTTTGTGGAGTTGTAACACTCTGTTGAAAATAAATTTGGCACACCTAGTATTTGCTGGTGCACACCCAATGTCTTTTTTCTGGCTACGCCAGTGCTATGAAAGCCGTGTGCCTTCAGAAACTTGTAGGCTACACTGAAGCTCTGCAGTAACAGAGTCAGACTCGGACCGATGAGTGGATGGGATTCAGACAGGGAGGGTTAGGGTAGCAACTGTCAGGATCCAAGTCGCCTCTGCTCCCTGTGTCCATGTTGTCCTTTTCCTCCATCTAGTGGCCGCTTATCGCCACTGCCCATCATTCCCCCAACACACCTGTTGCTAATTTGACAATCACCTTTCCCTATTTAAACCGGTCTTTTCCTCCACTCTTCGCCAGTTCGTTTTGGTTCTACCTTTGTACCCTACCTGTTACCAGTGATCCAGTTTTGCCTTGCCCCTCACCTGGATCTCGTATGTCTCTCCTGCCTTGCCCCTCGCCCAGCCTTGCCATCTCCTGCAACCTGATCCACTCCCCTGTGTTCTTCAGTCGGTTTTTGTTTCTGTGTTTATCTTGAGTCTGTGTGTCCAAATAAACTCCCTTTTGCACAAGATCTGCATGGTGGGTTCAGTTCCTGTTCTGTTCAGTTTTTTGAACTCCTGACAGAACGAACTGGCCATTTACAATGGACCCCGAAGATCCAACCCGTCAGGCGCTCGCAAATCAGGGCGCAATGATCGGACAGCACAACCAAATCATCCGCGTCCTGTTTGAGAGTAATCAGGTCCTGGCCGCTAGTGTAACGGAGGTTTCCAGACAGGTTACTTCCCTGGCTTCCTCTTTCCAATTCTCACAGCCAGGCTCAGCTCCGGCTTCACCTTCTGCCACCGTTTCTCCTCAGCACTCTCACGTGTGTGACCCTGAGCCATTTGATGGCAATTTGGATCTTTGTCGAGGATTTCTGTTGCAATGTGGTCTGGTTTTTGCTCAACGTCCGGCATCTTTTTTCTCTGACGCTTCTAAAACACGCTATGTGCTGGGGTTGCTGAGGGGGAAGAGCTTTGGCCTGGGCAGAAGCAGCTAGTTCCCATGAGGACTTTTGTTCTTTACCTTTTGCTGATTTTAAAGCGAAGCTAAGTACTGTTTTTGATCATCCCAATTATGGGGGAGATGCAGCTGCTCGTCTTTTAAGGCTGAAGCAAGGCACCAGGACTGTGGCTGACTACGCATTTGAATTTTGGACTTTGGCCGCTGATGCTAATTGGGATGACGCTGCCTTAAAGGGACACTAAGTCATTTTTTTAGTAATTTATTACCTAAAATCAACGTCTTCATTCCTAAATAAGTCCCCATTGGTGTACAATTATCTCTGTCAACAATCTCACTTATCCTCCTGAGCGAAGAATCACTTATCAGAATTTACATAGGACGGGCAAGCTCTATGGAGGCTTCCATGTCCTTCCGGTCTATGAACTGCCAAGAGGGACAAAAAGCACTACGTGGTACAGGTAAGGCTAAAGAAGGAGCTTAGCGAGACGCGCTTGTCACTTAAAAAACGATATAAACATGAGAACATAATTCACTATCTTGCTCGAGGAGTAATTACTCATACATGCTCACACTAATGATTCAATGCAGTTTGAAGTTTGTTTGAAATAACGTACCCAGTGCTCGAAGTGGGCCGGTATGCACTGGCACTTCTACATTTTCCCCTTTAGCGTACCGGCACTTTTTCTTGCGGACCGGCTGCGGTCGTAGGTCCGCGGTGGGTTAAGATCGCGCCCCCCCCCCCCCCCCCCCCCCCCCCCTGTCGGTCGTAGGTCCGGGGTGGGTTAATACCCCCCCCCCCCCCCCCCCCATCGGTCGTAGGTCCGGGGTGGGTTAATATCCCCCCCCACCTGTCGGTCGTAGGTCTGGGGTGGTTTAATATCGCGCACCCCCCCCCCCCCCCCCCCCGTCGCTTATATGTGAATAAGGGAGTACCGTACCGGCACTTATTTTTTTCCACTTCGAGCACTGAACGTACCTCATCATCCGAAACAACTGTCTTCAGTGAATACCATGACCTCAAAGAAGTCTTCAGTAAAGTAAAAGCCCTATCACTCCCACCACACAGACCTTATGATTGTTCCATTGATTTGCTCCTTGGGGTCACCCTTCCATCCAGCCGTTTGTACAGCCTTTCCAAGCCAGAGCGTGTAGCCATGGAGAAATATATCTCTGAGTCCCTCGCAGCAGGCATAATTCGACCCTCGGCATTGACATCCTGAGAGATTTCCTCAACAGATTTGTTTTCGTTTACCTGGATGACATCCTTATTTTTTCCCGCTCTGTCGAAGAACATGTGACCCACTTCAAACAAGTCCTCTCCTGTCTGTTGGAGAACAAACTGTTCGCTAAAGCAGAGAAGTGTGAGTTCCACACTAACACTGTCTCTTTCCTTGGCTACATTGTTCAGAGTGGTCGTCTCATGCCTGATCCAGCCAAGGTCCAGGCGGTGGAGGAGTGGCCGGTTCCAGCCTCCAGGAAGGAACTGCAGCGTTTTTTGGGCTTTGCCAATTTCTACCGGCGCTTCATTTGGGACTACAGTAAGGTTGCCTCGTCTCTGAACAAACTCACGTCTGTCAAGGTGATGTTTAGGTGGATAGAGGAGGCCAACATGGCATTTTGTAAGCTTAAGAAATTGTTCACTTCTGCACCAGTTCTCGTACAGCCTGACACCAGTAAACAGTTCATCATTGAGGTTGATGCTTCTGACTCTGGTGTTGGGGCTGTGCTGTCACAGTATGTTGGTCCCAATAATCGCCTGCATCCGTGTGCCTTTTTTTCTCGTCGCTTGTCTCCTGCTGAGCAGAACTATGATGTCGGCAACCGGGAACTACTAGCCGTCAAGCTAGCTCTGGAGGAGTGGAGGCACTGGCTGGAGGGGGCAGAGAAGCTGTTCATCGTCTAGACCAGGGGTTCTCAACCTTTTTCAGGCTGGGCCCCCCCAAAACTGGTTCATTGCAGTCGGGCCCCCCATTGTTGACGGGGGGGGGGGGGTGCGCGCAATAGTAACACAGCGGGAACCTACGGCCGACGGGGGGGGGGCGGGGGGTGCGCGCAATAGTAACACAGCGCGGACCTACGGCCGACGGGGGGGGGGGGGGGGGGGGGGGGGGGGGCGACGGGGGGCGGGGGTTGCGCGCAATAGTAACACACCGCGGACCTACGGCCAACGGGGGGGGGGGGGGGGGGGGGGGGGTGCGCGCAATAGTAACACACCGCGGACCTGCCGACGGGTGCGCGCAATATTAACACCGTGGACCTAAGGCCGACGGGGGGGGGGGGGCGCGCGCGATTGTAACACTCCGGCCGACGGCGGGGGGGGGGGGGTGCGCACAATAGTAACACACCGCGGACCTACGACTGGCGGGGGGGGCGCGGTGTGTTACTATTGCGCTCTCAAAAAGGAGGACAAATACGCGTCCGGCTTGATGCTGCGCCGGATGCCGGACAGGGCTTTGAAAAACCGGACAGTCCGGCCTAAAGCCGGGCGCGTATTTGTCCTCCTTTTTGAACCCGCGCCCCCCGGGAGAGTGTCCGCGCCCCCCCAGGGGGGCTTGAGAACCACTGGTCTAGACAGACCACAAGAACCTCGCTTATATCCAAACTGCTAAAAGGTTGAATGCTCGCCAAGCCCGGTGGGCTCTCTTTTTTTAGCCGATTTGACTTTGTACTCACCTACCGTCCTGGGTCAAGAAATGTTAAGCCAGATGCTCTCTCTCGCCAGTTTGCCCCCAGTAACCCTGAGTCTGAGATTGAAACCATCCTCCCTTCAGGGCGAGTAGAAGCTGTGCTCACCTGGGGCATAGAAAGGACTGTGCGGGAGGCTCAAGTGACCCAACCTGACCCAGGCACAGGTCCGGTCAACCGTCTGTTTGTTCCCAGCATTGTTCGCTCCCAGGTGCTGCAGTGGGGGCATGTCTCCCGGTTTGCCTGTCATCCAGGTACTAGGCGCACTATTGCCATCCTGAAGAGGCATTTTTGGTGGCCTAACATGGACTCTGATGCCAAGGAGTTTGTGGCAGCCTGCACTACTTGCGCCCGTAGCAAGGCTTCAAATCAAGCTCCCGCTGGTCCACTACGGCCTCTCCCAGTCCCTGGACGGCCTTGGTCGCACATTGCTCTGGACTTTGTTACAGGGTTGCCTCCCTCTAGAGGTAAGACAGTGGTACTCACAGTCGTCGACAGATTTTCTAAGGCTGTTCACTTTATTGCTCTCTCTAAACTGCCCTCTGCGTTCACCACAGCTGAACTTCTAGTCGAGCATGTTTTTAGAATAGACATTGTCTCTGACAGGGGTCCTCAGTTCATCTTGCAGGTGTGGAAAGCCTTCTGTAAAGCCTTGGGGGCCACGGCCAGCCTGTCCTCTGGGTACCACCCTCAAACCAATGGGCAGTCTGAGAGAGCCAACCAGATTTTGGGAATTTCACTTCGCTGCATGGTGGAGAAAGAGCCAGACTCCTGGAGCACCCTACTTCCTTGGATTGAGTATGCCCACAACAGCCTCCCTAGCTCTTCCACTGGTAGGTCACCTTTTGAAGTCTCTCTTGGCTATCAACCACCTCTATTCCCCTTTCATGAGCAAGACATCTCAGTCCCCTCAGTACAGGACTTCATGGATCGCTGCAAGAGGATCTGGACAGAGACTAGGAGTACCCTTGAACGCACTCAGGAGAACCAAAGACGGCTTGCTGACCAGCACAGGAATCAAGCTCCTCCCTATCAGCCAGGTCAGTCTGTCTGGCTCTCCACTAAGAACATCCCTCTAGCAGCTGAATCCCGCAAATTGTCTCCCAGGTATATTGGTCCATTTCCCATTGTCAAGGTCATTAATCCATCTGCCATCGAACTTAAGTTACCTGAGTCTTTGAAGGTCCACCCCACATTCCATGTCTCCCAGTTGAAACCAGTCTCTTCTAGTAAGCTGAACCCTCCTTCCGACTCCCCTCCGCCCTCCCGACTCATCGATGATCATCCAGCCTATACTGTTCGGAGATTGCTCGACTTGAGGCGCAGGGGCCGGGGATTGCAGTTTCTGGTGGATTGGGAGGGGTATGGTCCTGAGGAGCGCTCCTGGGTTCCCCGCTCCTTCCTTCTGGACAAAACATTAATTTCTGATTTCTACCGGGAACACCCTGACAAGCTCAGGTTGTCGCCAGGAGGCTCCCGTTGAGGGGGAGGTACTGTCAGGATACAAGTCGCCTCTGCTCCCTGTGTCCATGTTGTCCTTTTCCTCCATCTAGTGGCCGCTTGTCGCCACTGCCCATCATTCCCCCAACACACCTGTTGCTAATTTGACAATCACCTTTCCCTATTTAAACCGGTCTTTTCCTCCACTCTTCGCCAGTTCGGTTTGGTTCTACCTCTGTACCCTACCTGTTACCAGTGATCCAGTTTACCCATCTGTTGCCGAACCCCGCCTGTCTGACTACCCGTCTGTTGCCGAACCCTGCCTGCCTGACTACCCGCCTGTTGCCGAACCCTGTTGCCGACCCCCGCTTGCCTGACTACCCGCCTGTTGCCGAACCTCGTTGCCGACCCTCGCCTGGATCTCGTCTGCCTCTCCTGCCTTGCCCCTCGCCTGGATCTCGTCTGCCTCTCCTGCTTTGCCCCTCGCCTGGATCTCGTCTGTCCCTCCTGCCTTGCCCCTCGCCTGGATCTCGTCTGTCTCTCCTGCCTTGCCCCACGCCTGGATCTCAGCCTCGCCTCGCCCAGCCTTGCCATCTCCTGCAACCTGATCCACTCCCGTGTTCTTCGGTCAGTTTTTGTTTCTGTGTTTATCTTGAGTCTTTGTGTCCAAATAAACTCCCTTTTGCACAAGATCTGCATGGTGGGTTCAGTTCCTGTTCTGTTCAGTTTTTTGAACTCCTGACAGCAACCCAGTCACCAAAAGCATACGTTGACAGTGTACGTTTTCGTGAACACTGGATTACGTCGCATTTCAACGTAAAATAGCGTGTTGTACCTACAGTATCGGAGGCGCCTGAAGAAAGCACAACCAACAAGGACATTTCATGGTTATAAAATACATAAATTGCTGGTTATAAAATACATAAATTAGAATTATTTGGAGACTTTCCATCGCTGCCAGTATGGCGAAGGTGACGGTGATGCAGGGTTGCCAGCTTCAAGGTTTTCTCGCCAAATTGGGCTGTTTTGAAAACGGAGTCGCAGGTGTAAACCTCAAAGACGTGGGTCACGGTTTTCTTGGGTACTTTCAAAACCCACCACAGAAACCGTTGGGGTGTAATATGTATTGCAAATCTTTATGAAAACTCAGTCAGAACAACAGTCTCACTCCCAGAACGTCAAATAGCGACTGTCGGTAAGGGCACTTTAGCGTCAGTCACTGACGGAAAAATACCCTTCGTCGTCTGCAGACGGAGAGGGGGTTCAATTCACTACAATGTGATGCCGTCTCAGGCAATATTTGACGTTCAGAGCGGGTGCTCCAGCAGCCCATTCACTCCTGTATTAACCCGACCACGGCTCTAATGGACGATGTGGGCATCAGTCCTATTGGTTAGTTATTATAGGGAGATTGATGTTGTAAAAATATAAATATGGGCTACATTTATGAGTGTTTTTTTTTAGACGTGTTTCCAGCTGCTTTGTTTGTCCGAAAGAACGGGTGCGTTCAATGACGGATTGAGAAACGTTTTAAAATTAAAATTAAATGAGCCTATTATGTATGCTGTCGTATCACATCAGTAAGAAAATGTTTACAACATGAATTGTTTGGAGTTCACATCGTGGGTCATACATTGTGGTGTGGGACAATAATAGTTGTTGTTGTTGTTTTTGGTTTTTTAACAAACTTTATTATCAACAATATTATGACATTACAACATAAACAATAGTACAGTAAGGACAGTGAAAACAGCCTACTTCAAAACAGCCCAATTTGGCGAGAAAACCGTGAAGCTGGCAACCCTTTGTCACCTTCGCTGTACTGGCAGCGATGGGAAGTCTCCAAATTTATGTATTTTATAACCAGCAATTTATGTATTTTATAACCATGAAATGTCCTTGTTGGTTGTGCTTTCTTCAGGCGCCTCCACAGTGCCACGCGCGGATACTGTAGGTACAACACGCTATTTTACGTTGAAATGCAACATAATCCAGTGTTCACGAAAACGTACACTGTCAACGTATGCTTTTGGTGACTGGGTTGTTATATCATGTCGCCTTTTGGGAAAGTATCTAACACCTGTGTGACCAGGTATAACATAGATAGAAAGTATAGAGAGGATAGTCAACTATTGTATTTTTATCATCTCTAACAAATCCTTACCTCTTCTCAATAGACTGATTTCCATCTTTAAACACATCAGGTAAACCCATAGAGTGGTCACTCTTCATGGAGACACAGCTGGGTCCAGGGGAGTCTGCTCTCTCCTGCTGCTCTGGGCTTCAACACAACACACACAGCAAAAAGATTTACACAATGAATTTTCTTTTTTTCTGTTATATTTGAATATTGGTTTGAAAACCTAACAATTATCCGAAGCTTGAAATTATATATTCGGGCCGGCCCTCATGATTCATAGACCGGTCGCACTTCACCTACCAATATGGGGTTAACTGACTGTGAGGTAGAAGGTGTGCTGACTGTTTTGGGGAGGATTTAAGAGAAAGAGAAACGGGGTCAACAGCTAAGGACCACTGGGTCCAGACAGACTATATTGTTTAGTCTGCTGCAGATCATAGAAGACTTTTGCCGTGAAGTGATGCGTGTTTGGCTGGAGTGAAGTGGTCACTTGTTTCAGACCACACAGCTCCCGAGCATCGACTCAGGCCTGCAACGGGTTCAGGTAGCAAGCCGATAGCGGTGTGTGTGTGTGTGTGTGTTCGGGTAGCGAGCTGATAGCAGTGTGTGTGTGTGTGTGTGTGTGTGTGTGTGGCTCTGTTTGCTATTTATTTTGTGATTAAAGCCCGGTGATCGGCATGTTAATGTTTCCAGTTGTATAAGTGCCAATATTTTAATTTGTATTGATAATATATTGTGGCACCCGCCGGGTACAGGTAAGGAGGAGGGTATGTGGGAAGGTGGTGGATGGGGTGTATGTTGCCCCCTGCCATCTGGTGGCCGCGGAGCACTTTTCACTCTCGCCCCTGTCTAGAGGAAGCCCGCCCATATATGGAGGTCTAACGAGACCAGGAAGCGGAGCAGCTGCAGCCACTCACCCTAATGAGGGGGGAGAGTATAAAAGCTGGAAGAAGTGGACCAAACGAGGAAGGAGTAGCTGGAGAGCAGTATGGTGGTAGTGAGTAGAGAGAGAGAGATAAAAGTGCTGTGTATGACCATTTTTCCCCGGAGAACCCCGTTGGCTGATCGACCCTTGCACCGTCTGAGAACCCGCCCATGTACCGACCCCCGCCTGTCTGACATCCCTCCCGCCCGCCGAACCCTGGTCCGTCTGAGAGCCCGCCTGTGTACCGACCCCCGCCTGTCTGACATCCCTCCCTCCCGCCGAACCCTGGACCGTCTGAGAACCCGATCCCGTGCACCGAACCCCACGCTCAACCACCGACGACGAGTCCAGAGCCTGAGCCCCCTCAGGACCGACCCCCCCTCCGCTGCGGCGGCGTTTTCCCCTCTCTCCCCCTCTCCCGAATCTCCAATAAATTGGATTAATTGTGAAATTGGTGTGGACAATCAACTGTTTTTCAATACTGGTTTGGTGGCACCTCTTCTCCTCCCCGAGGTTGCCACATATGGTGGAGAATGCGAGCATCGCATTAAACAAACCAGCATCGAAAAACAAGCGCACCAGATCCCAGACATGGCGACACCCCCCGATTACAGCGCCATGCTGGGCCAGCTGATGGAGATGCAGAAGGCGCAGCAGGAGCACCACACCACGCTGGTGAACAGGCTCCTCGACCGAGACCAAGGGCGTCCTATCCAGCCGGCGAGGTTCCTGGTGAAGCAGACAGAGGCCGATGACGTGGAGACGTTCCTCCTCACCTTCGAGCGGACCGCGACCAGGGAAGGCTGGCCCCGAGCCCAGTGGACGGACCTGATCGCACCCTTCCTCTCCGGGGCGGCCCAAAGCGCGTATCAGGATCTATGTATGGAGCAGGCGGTCTCCTACGAGGAGTTGAAGGCGGAGATCCAGAAGAGGCTCGGGCACACCCTCCTCTCCCGAGCGCAGCGGGTCCACGACTGGACGTTCAACCCAGCCGAGCCACCCCGGGGGCAGATGTATGAGCTCACCCGACTTACCAACCGTTGGCTGGTTTCTGAACCTTTGGGCCCTGGCCCCGTAGAAAGGGTCGTCATGGACAGATACCATCGGGCCCTGCCATACGAGGGACAAAAGCTCGCATGTCAGAGCAACCCCCAGAGCGCGGACCAACTGGTGACCCTGGTCGAAGGATACCTGGCAGCCCAAGCCGTGCTGCGGCCAGGCCGGTCTGGGAAAGCGGAGAGCACCGGGCGGCTCCGAAACCCCACACCGGCCCCTGAACCCCCGAAGCCCCCTTCACGCTCCTTTGGGGAACCCCGAGGGTCGCCAGCGGAGCAAAGACGCTGCTTCAGCTGCGGGGAGGTGGGACACCTGTCTTGGGGGTGCCCCCACCGCCAGGATGTGGCCATGCCGACGGCGTCATCCGACTCCAATCCCCGGAAGCCCTGTGGTCTCCTCACGGTCTGCTGGGGCCAGACGGACGGGCCCTCCGCCGTAACCCCCGTGCGGCTCAATGGACGAGACGCCTCCGCCCTCCTGGATTCGGGCAGCGCGGTGACGCTGGCGCGGCCCGAGTACGCCCCAGGTCCCTTCCTCCCAGGGAAACTCGCCGTGACCTGCATCCACGGAGAAACCCGGCAGTATCCCACGGCGAGTGTCAGCATGCAGACCACCAAGGGAGTGTTCAAGGGCACGGTGGGGCTTGTTCCAGAGCTACCCGTAGAGGTCCTTATTGGGCGGGACGCGGCCCTGTTTCCGGCCCTGTGGCGCTCCCTGGCGGGTCGGGACGGAGAACGGAGCCAGCCCCGCAGCCGACGATCCCGCCACAGCCCCCCCCTATGTGGTTTCCAGGAGGGAGAACCAGGGAACTCTATGGATCCCCTCTCCGAGGGTGCGGCCAGTGCCGCTGCTGAAAGGGCCGAGGCAGAGACCCGAGCCCCGAGAGGAGACCCCTCTCCCCCGACGAGGAGGGCAACGACCTCCTAGAGATGTTCCCCTTGGGCTCGGACTCCCCACCCCTGCCGGCGGGGCTGACGGGACGGTTTGGGGCCGCGCAGCTAGAGGACCCCAACCTCGCCAGCGCCTTGAGCCAGGTGGCAGTGGTGGACGGCCAACCCGTGCAAGGGGTAAGACCTTTAACCCACCCCTTCTTTGCCATTAAAAACCAGCTCCTGTATCGGGTAGTGATGGAGGCCGGGGAGCAGATCGAGCAGCTGCTGGTGCCTCGCGCTTTTGCCCCATCAGTTCTCCAGCTAGCGCACAGCCACCTACTCGGTGCTCACCTCGGCGTGGAAAAGACCCTCGAGCGGGTGGTCGCCCGCTTCTATTGGCCAGGAGTGAAGAAGGCAGTGGAGGACCACTGCCGGCAGTGCACCGACTGCCAGATGGTAGCCCCGCGACCGCACGTAAGAGCCCCACTAATTCCCCTCCCCATTATAGCGACGCCGTTCAGCCGCATCGCCATGGACCTGGTGGGACCCCTACCAAGGAGCAGCGGCGGGTTCCAGTACATATTAGTGGTACTGGACTATGCCACTCGGTACCCCGAAGCCATACCCCTCCGCACCATGGCCACGAAGGGTATTGCCAAAGAGCTGGTCCTCATGTTCACCCGAGTCGGCATCCCGGAGGAGATCCTAACCGATCAAGGTACCCCATTTATGTCCAGATTGATGCGGGATATGTGTAGATTACTCCGAATTAAACAGCTACGCACTTCGGTGTATCACCCCCAGACTGACGGACTGGTGGAGAGATTCAATCAGACGCTCAAAAAGATGTTAAAAAAGGTGATGGAATTAGACGGGAGGAACTGGGATCAGCTCCTCCCCTTTTTGATGTTTTCTATCCGTGAAGTACCACAGGCGTCCACCGGCTTCTCCCCCTTCGAACTGCTGTACGGGAGGAGGCCCCGGGGACTGCTGGACTTAGCCAAGGAGGCTTGGGAGCACCAACCCTCCCCCCACCGCACGATGGTCGAGCACGTTGAGGGGCTCCACGACCGGATGGCTACCCTCTGGCCCCTGGTGCGGGAACATATGGCAGAGGCCCAGACTGCTCAGGCGCGGGTCTACAACCGGGGGGCCCAACCGAGGGAATTTCAGGTGGGAGATAAAGTGTTGGTCCTGGTCCCCACGGTGGAATGCAAATTCCTGGCCCGATGGCAGGGGCCCTATGAAGTAATTGAGAGGATGGGAGAGGTAAATTACCGGGTGCGGCAGCCCGGCCGACGACAAGAGACAAAAATCTACCACATTAATCTCCTGAAAAGGTGGGTGGCCCCCGAGGCTCTGCTCTCTCTCTCTCTCTCTCCCCCCCAGGAGCCCCCGGCGGGGAAGCCGGAAACAGTGCCCGTAGGAGAACAGCTCACACCCCGGCAGAAGCAGGACCTCCAGGAATTGATACAGCGGCACCAGAAGGTGTTCTCCACCGAGGCGGACTACACCACCCTCATCGACCACCCCATCCTCACCACCCCTGGAAGGAAGGTAAAACTAAGGCCTTATCGAGTCCCGGAGGCTATAAAAGTAGCCATAAGAGAGGAGGTTAAAAAAATGTTAAATGCTGGAATCATAGAGGAATCAAGGAGTGAGTGGTGTAGCCCCATCGTTCTGGTGCCCAAGCCAGACGGAACGGTGCGGTTTTGCAATGACTTTCGACAACTAAATTCCATATCACAGTACGGGCACCAGACTGTGTTTAACCAGCGACACAAAACTCCCAGTGTCCAACAGAGCAGTGACGTGTTGGCCATTGATCACCACAGACTTATAGCGCTGAACTGTCACTCCCTGGTCCCCTGTGGGCCCGACCTCCAGCCGAGGGGCATAGCAAGCGCCTGTGACCTTAGCTTTGCGTATGGGACACACAGAAGCTTTGTGGCCTGGCTGCTGGCAATAGAAACAAAGAAAGTCCTTACCAGAGGCTTGTTGGTTTGGGGCAGTGCTGGTGGTACCTGGAAACCCCCGGCCATCCCATCTCTTTGCAGGCCTGGGCTGTGGTAGCGGGTAGGTTGTGCGAGGTGCCATACTGGTGGAGCGTATCTGTTCTTGCAAAAAGTCTCTCATTAACGCCAGCATTTCACTGCCTCCCTCTGGTCCACCGATTGGTACTGAGGGTGCCCAGCGGCGGCAGCTGTCCCCCTCCTCGTCCTCTCCCGATGATGCCGAGGGTACAGTCTCCCAGCCTCCATCTGCAATGTCGGTCGCTCCCTCCTCCGGCTGCTCCTGCTGCCGCTGTGAACGCAGCCCGGTGCGCTGCCTTGGGAGACGGGTCATCTTCTTCCGGCTAGCCATCCCACTTCTGACACCATATGTGACGGGGTCCTCCCTTTAAACCGCTCAAGACTCAATCAGCCAGGCGTAGTCGGAAGCTGTTATGTTGAATTGCGGAATTTTATTTACGTACCATCCTCCCAAGTGGAAGTGGAAGAGAAAACTATTTACAAAAATAAAGCAACTAAGATGCAAAACAAGAAACAAAAAAAAACCCTCAATTGACAAACTTCAGTCCAGCAGCTCATTCTCAGTATTACCTCCTCTGTAACCCATCAAGACTGCCCGCGCAGGGCCAGCGCTGCCCCTTTTTAAGCACATAGCCCCTCCCACTGGGCACAGGAATCAATTAAATCATTTTCTACAAAAATACAGCATGTATAGCCACCAAACACAAATATACTTAACCAAAGATAACCTATTTCTTTTTAATCCATAGGTCCCCAGCTATATCCCGCCCAATTCATTATCATTCAAAAATAAATCATAATCACAGCACAAATCCCACACTATAAAACCTGGAAGAAGACACGCCCCCTGTTTTGCCAACCTGGCCATGACGGGGAAGCTCTGCGTGTGGTGAGTGTCTGTGTGTGTCTGTGCGGATGTATGAATGAGGCGAGGATAGGACATCCAAGTGTGCACCCTTGGTTGCGCTAACTCAACCGGGAAGGAAGAGGGATGACAGCGGAGCTTTTAACGATTGTCTGGTGGGACGGGAAAGGAACGGGGAATGAGTTATGAAATGTTTGGGTGTGTTTGTGCATAGCCCGCGCTGTTGTTACGGTGCCGCTCCGTCACAGCGGGCGTGTGTGCGTGTGTGTGTGTAGTCCGCGCTGTTAGTGACGGCGCTGCTCCGTCACTAACAGGACGCCGTCACTCAACCCCGGTACTGTAGCGCCAGCTGCTAAGCTGGCACTACAGTACCTCAACGCTCGGAAAGGGGGACCGATACGCTCCTCCAGTATGGCACCTCGCACAACCTACCCGCTACCACAGCCCAGGCCTGCAAAGAGATGGGATGGCCGGGGGTTTCCAGGTACCACCAGCACTGCCCCAAACCAACAAGCCTCTGGTAAGGACTTTCTTTGTTTCTATTGCCAGCAGCCAGGCCACAAAGCTTCTGTGTGTCCCATACGCAAAGCTAAGGTCACAGGCGCTTGCTATGCCCCTCGGCTGGAGGTCGGGCCCACAGGGGACCAGGGAGTGACAGTTCAGCGCTATAAGTCTGTGGTGATCAATGGCCAACACGTCACTGCTCTGTTGGACACTGGGAGTTTTGTGTCGCTGGTTAAACACAGTCTGGTGCCCGTAAGCAGTGTGGACTACAGTCGACAAGAGGACATTGTGTGTGTACATGGGGATAGTCACCCTTATCCCAAAGCGGATGTGACTCTTACCATCGATGAACAATCGTACCTGTTGACTGTTGGGGTGGTAGAACATTTGCCTGTTGATGCCATCCTGGGATGGGACTTTCCTGTACTCATGGACTTACTACAGGACAAAGAACTGACAGTTCAAAATGACTCTGGGGAAAAGGGGGACCTGGGGGTCAATGTAAAAGTTGCTTGTCCTGTGATTACTCGAGCCCAGGCGACAGCCGGTGTCCAACCACTTCCAGACCTGGACAGTAGTCTGTGTGAGGGTGGCACTAAGGGGCTAAAAAAATCCCGACGTCAACGCCGCTTTGAGAAGCAGCTTTGGTCAACAGAACCTGAAAAAAAGAGTGTGTTGTCTGATGCCATGTGGGAAGTACCTGAGAATATGTCTGTATTGCAGCAGGGAGATGATACTTTGAAACATTTGTTTGCTAAGGTGGTAGAAGGGGTAAAGGACAATTATGTGGGGAAAACAACATTTATTGTTCATCAGGGTTTATTGTATGCCATTGAGGATGGTCATAGACGCCTTGTGATCCCTGCTAGCTGTAGACCCCTTGTCATGCACCTAGCACACACACTTCCCTGGGCCGGGCATCTTGGCCGCCATAAAACATTTCTTCGCACCAGTTCACGCTTTTATTGGCCCTCCATGTATACTGACATTCAGAGATATTGCACCACATGCCCCACATGTCAGAAAACATGCAGTGCCCGCAAATCTGATCGGGCGCTTTTGCAGCCTCTTCCTGTCATTTCCACTCCATTCCGTAGGATCGCCATGGACATCGTGGGTCCTCTGGTGAAGAGCAGCAGTGGTCACCAGTACATCCTGGTGGTGTGTGACTATGCCACCCGTTTCCCAGAAGCCTTCCCACTGCGTACCATCACCGCTCCTGCGGTTCTGCGGGTGCTGGTACAGCTGTTCTCCAGAGTGGGAATACCAGATGAAATCCTGACGGACCAAGGCACAAACTTCACCTCCCGGTTGATGCAGCTCCTCTACAAACAACTGGGCATCTTAGCAATCAAGACCACGCCATACCATCCACAGACAGATGGCCTGGTCGAGAGGTTTAACCAGACGCTCAAGAGGATGCTGCAGAAGTTTGTGGACGACACTGGCAAGGACTGGGACCGCTGGCTGCCCTTCGTGCTCTTCGCTTATCGGGAAGTTCCCCAGGCCTCAACCGGCTTCTCCCCGTTTGAGCTTTTGTATGGCTGGGATGTGCAAGGTCCATTGGACCTCCTCCGGAAAGAGTGGGAGGCTCCAGCCACCACTTCAGGTGACAGAGGGGTCGTGCAGTTTGTGCTGGAGATGAGGGATCGGCTGGCAAGATACCAGGGGGAGGCAGAGGTCAACCTGCGTGAAGCCCAGAAAAGCCAGAAGACCTGGTACGATCAACAGGCTCGGCACCGGGAATTCCAGCCTGGCCAAAAAGTCCTGTTGCTTCTCCCTTCCTCCAACAGCAAGCTCTTGGCAAAATGGCAGGGGCCATACGCCGTCATCCGCAAGATGGGCCCGGTGACCTATGAGGTCCATCATCCAGAAAAGAAAAAGTCAAAACAGATCTACCATGTGAACCTACTGAAGGAGTGGAAAGAGCGTTCCATCCAGGCTCCAGTGAAGGTTCTTCTGGTGAGGGAGGTGGACAGCGAAGAGGAAGTCGGGGCTGAACTACAAACCCTAGCCACGACTGCCACTCCTGTGCTGACACATCTTCCACGGGAGCAAGCTGCACAGCTACTCCAAATCTTTCAGGAGGCCCCTGCCCTCTTTGCTGCCAGGCCAGGGAGAACCACGCTGGTTGAGCATGTCATTCGCCTAAAGGAGGGGCAACCAATCAGGCAACGGCCCTATCGTATTCCACAACAGCTAGTAGGGAAGCTGCAGGAGGAGGTGGAAGAGATGCGGGAGCTCGGGGTAATCGAGCCCTCCAACTCAGAGTGGTGCAGTCCGGTGGTCATCGTCTTCAAGAGGGATGGTTCACTCAGAATCTGCATCGATTTCAGGAAGCTCAATTCCATCTCTGAGTTTGACGCCTATCCCATGCCGAGAATCGATGACTTGCTGGAGAAGATCGGGGCTGCTAAGTACATTACCACCCTGGATCTGTGTAAGGGATACTGGCAGGTGCCACTGGCGGAGGCATGCCGGCCATACACAGCATTTCGAACACCTGCCGGACTTTTCCAGTTCACTGTGATGCCATTTGGACTGCATGGGGCACCTGCCACCTTTCAGAGACTGATGGATCGAGTCCTCCAGGGTTGTGACAACTGTAGTGCGGCATATCTGGATGATGTGGTGATCTTCAGTAACACCTGGGAGGACCATGTCCAACACCTATTACTGGTTCTGGGCAGGATTCAGAAGGCTGGTTTGTCACTCAACCCTGCTAAGTGTGAGTGGGCACGGGAGGAGACACGGTACCTAGGGTATCAACTAGGACGAGGGGAGGTGCGCCCGCAAGTGGATAAGGTGGAAGCCATCCAGAACTGCCCTCGCCCTCGCACCAAGAAGGAGGTACGGTCTTTCCTAGGATTGGTAGGCTGGTACAGACGGTTTGTGCCCCAATTTGCCACCATTGCCACACCACTCACAGCCCTCACCTGCAAGGATCAGAGGAACCCAGTCACCTGGTCCGACGAATGTGAGACAGCCTTTCGCACCTTGAAAGCCAACCTGTGTTCTTCCCCAGTCCTCAAGAGTCCAGACTTTAATCAGAGGTTTCTAGTGCAGGTGGACGCATCTGCAGTCGGCCTTGGGGCAGTCTTGGCCCAAGGGGATCCGGGTGAAGAGCATCCAATCCTCTACCTGAGCCGCAAAGTACAGCCCCGGGAAACCAGGTACTCCACTGTGGAGAAAGAAGGCCTGGCCATTAAGTAGGGTCTGGAGAGCCTGAGATATTATTTGCTTGGTCGGGAGTTTGATCTAGAAACCGACCACCGAGCTCTCACCTGGATCATTTCCATGAAGGACCACAACAGCCGCCTCACCCGATGGTACCTTTCACTCCAACCTTTCAGGTTCACCATCCGGCACCGGTCAGGCAAGGCCAACGTGGTTGCAGATTACCTTTCCAGGTTGCCGCACATCGTCAACCTCCGAGAGGAGGGGGATAATGTGATGGAGCAGCGCCGTCACTAACAGCGCGGACTACACACACACACGCACACACGCACGCTGTGACGGAGCGGCACCGTAACAACAGCGCGGGCTATGCACAAACACACCCAAACATTTCATAACTCATTCCTCGTTCCTTTCCCGTCCCACCAGACAATCGTTAAAAGCTCCGCTGTCATCCCTCTTCCTTCCCGGTTGAGTTAGCGCAACCAAGGGTGCACACTTGGATATCCTCGCCTCATTCATACATCCGCACAGACACACACAGACACTCACCACACGCAGAGCTTCCCCGTCATGGCCAGGTTGGCAAAACAGGGGGCGTGTCTTCTTCCAGGTTTTATAGTGTGGGATTTGTGCTGTGATTATGATTTATTTTTGAATGATAATGAATTGGGCGGGATATAGCTGGGGACCTATGGATTAAAAAGAAATAGGTTATCTTTGGTTAAGTATATTTGTGTTTGGTGGCTATACATGCTGTATTTTTGTAGAAAACGATTTAATTGATTCCTGTGCCCAGTGGGAGGGGCTATGTGCTTAAAAAGGGGCAGCGCTGGCCCTGCGCGGGCATGATGGGTTACAGAGGAGGTAACACTGAGAATGAGCTGCTGGACTGAAGTTTGTCAATTGAGGGGTTTTTTTTGTTTCTTGTTTTGCATCTTAGTTGCTTTATTTTTGTAAATAGTTTTCTCTTCCACTTCCACTTGGGAGGATGGTACGTAAATAAAATTCCGCAATTCAACATAACAGCTTCCGACTACGCCTGGTTGATTGAGACTTGAGTGGTTTAAAGGGAGGACCCCGTCACAGACACTTACCCCATGCCCCGAGTAGACGAGCTCATCGAACGACTGGGGAAAGCCAGATTCATCTCAACGCTGGACCTAACGAAGGGGTACTGGCAGGTGGCCCTCTCCCCTGAAGCCCGGGAGAAGACCGCCTTCGTGACCCCCGACGGTTTGTTCCAATATGTCCGACTCCCTTTTGGATTACGTGGGGCCCCAGCCACCTTCCAACGGCTGATGGACCAGGTACTCCGTCCCCACCAGGAGTACGCGGCGGCGTACCTGGATGACATCGTGGTCCACAGGGAGGAGTGGGGAACCCACCTGGCTCAGCTGAACGCGGTGCTTCAGGCTCTGAGGGAGGCGGGGCTCACAGCCAACCCCAAAAAGTGTCGCCTCGGCCTTCAAGACGCCAACTATCTGGGGTTCACCATTGGGCGGGGATGTGTGAAACCCCAGGTAGGGAAGGTCGAGGCTATCCGTGAGTGGCCCCGCCCCCTCAGCAAAAGACAGGTGAGAGTATTTCTGGGCTTAGCCAGCTATTACCGCCGTTTTGTTCCCCACTTCTCCTCCATTGCAGGCCCCCTCACAGAGCTCACAAGAAACCAGCAACCGGACCGGGTGAAGTGGACCCCAGAGGTGGAGAGGGCGTTCCTGGCCCTGAAAAACGCCCTCTGCTCCGATCCGGTGCTGGTGACGCCGGACTTCTCCCTCCCCCTGGTGCTCCAGACCGACGCATCGGAGACCGGGGTGGGCGCCGTCCTATCGCAATTAAGAGAAGGTGAGGAACATCCCATCACCTTCATTAGCCGTAAGCTATTGCCCAGGGAGAAGAATTACTCGACAGTAGAAAAAGAATGTCTGGCCATCAAATGGGCCGTGGACAAGTTGAAATATTACCTGTTGGGACGGCAGTTCACCCTGGTCACCGACCACGCCCCGTTGGTATGGATGGCCCGAAACAAGGACAACAACGCCCGCGTCACGTGCTGGTTCCTGGCCCTACAACCCTATGTCTATTCAGTCATTCACAGGCCAGGAGCGGCGCATGGGAACGCACACTGCCGGGTACAGGTAAGGAGGAGGGTATGTGGGAAGGTGGTGGATGGGGTGTATGTTGCCCCCTGCCATCTGGTGGCCGCGGAGCACTTTTCACTCTCGCCCCTGTCTAGAGGAAGCCCGCCCATATATGGAGGTCTAACGAGACCAGGAAGCGGAGCAGCTGCAGCCACTCACCCTAATGAGGGGGGAGAGTATAAAAGCTGGAAGAAGTGGACCAAACGAGGAAGGAGTAGCTGGAGAGCAGTATGGTGGTAGTGAGTAGAGAGAGAGATATAAAAGCGCTGTGTATGACCCTTTTTCCCCGGAGAACCCCATTGGCTGATCGACCCTTGCACCGTCTGAGAACCCGCCCGTGTACCGACCCCCGCCTGTCTGACATCCCTCCCGCCCGCCGAACCCTGGTCCGTCTGAGAGCCCGCCTGTGTACCGACCCCCGCCTGTCTGACATCCCTCCCTCCCGCCGAACCCTGGACCGTCTGAGAACCCGATCCCGTGCACCGAACCCCACGCTCAACCACCGACGACGAGTCCAGAGCCTGAGCCCCCCCAGGACCGACCCCCCTCCGCTGCGGCGGCGTTTTCCCCTCTCTCCCCCTCTCCCGAATCTCCAATAAATTGGATTAATTGTGAAATTGGTGTGGACAATCAACTGTTTTTCAATACTGGTTTGGTGGCACCTCTTCTCCTCCCCGAGGTCGCCACAATATATTTACATCATGTTGCTGTCTAGGAAATTATTGTATTCAAACACCTGTGTGACCAGGTATAACAGATAGATAGTATAGAGAGGATATTCGACTATTGTATTTTTATCATCTCTAACAAATCCTTACCTTTTCTGAGTAGTCTGATTTCCATCTTTAAACACATCAGGTAAACCCATAGAGTGCTCACTCTTCATGGAGACACAGACACAGGAGTCTGCTCTCCCCTGCTGGACTCTTCTAGAAAACAAGAAGCAGGATTTATGGATGTTCGATAGATACTGTATCTTTATAATCTCTGAGAAGTCCTTACTTCTTCTCAATAGACTGATTTCCATCTTTGAAGTTAACAGGTGTATACATAGACCGGTCACTCTTCATGGAGACACAGCTGGGTCCAGGGGAGTCTGCTCTCTCCTGCTGCTCTGGGCTTCAACACAACACACACAGCTTTTACTCAGACTAATGATGGTGTGATGATATATCACTGCTGTCACAGACAATTGGAGCTCCTCTTCTTACCCCTTAGCTCTGCTGTGGCGGCCATGTTCCCCAGACAGAGTGGTTTTAGATGGAGGACCCCCCTCCTCTGTCTCCTCATTCATAGTAGACTGGAGATCTGGACACAAACACAACTACATATTCTGTGGATTCTATTGAACATGAAATCTCATTCCTACAGTGAAGACTTCATGTCCTCCTCCACACCCTCCTCCTGTCTGATATACAGACACACTTGATCATTATCTATGTCTGTATCACTTATCATGATTAGGACAATTCTTTATTTCCTTTTTTAACTTCTGCTGTTCCATGACCCATATTCCTTTATTTAAACAGGTTCTCTAAATAGTTATTGATGTTATGACCCATATTCCTATATTTAAACATGTTCTCCAACTAGTTATTGATGTTATGACCCATATTCCTTTATTTAAACATGTTCTCCAACTAGTTATTGATGTTATGACCCATATTCCTTTATTTAAACAAGTTCTCTCACTAACACTTTATAATAAGGTGCCGTAATAAATAGCAAACTAGTCATTACCTAACCCTTTGTTAATATTTGTTAATTGTTACTAAAATGTCTATTTGGCACAAGTTAATAGTTTTTTCATCATTAATTAAATATTAGTTGTTTGCATAAAATCTGTATGTTAATGTTTTAACAAATAGATAACAATCTATTAACTAATATTGTATTAATATTTGTTAATAGTTAACTAAATGTCGTTTTGGCCATGTACTGTTTTCTCGATCGCTCTGCCCTGTCAAATGATATGGAGGGGTTTGTTTACTAGTTCTGCCATCGGAGAACGCTTCGGCTGCGTTTCATTAGTGGGTTGAGTTTCCCTCGCTCACTCGCCCTCAGCCCTTGGTAAAACGTCACACGGAGGCCACTTGGAGAGCCGAGGGGAAGTGGGCGGGGGAGGAGGAAAAGGGATAAATGAAACGCATCTGCCCTTGCCTGGTAACAGCCTGGCCTTGACAATCATGGATCGGCCACACGGTGCTGGAGTAGCGCTCTATTGCCTATTCCAAATAACGCGTAATATACGCAGACTCATATCTTTGAGAAGAAGATGTCTTCTGCGCCTGATAGCAATACGCCAGCACCTGGTCATTTCAGAATTATTAGTTTTGTTTTATATTTTATTCAGACAATTCATTTATTTATTTTTGTACCTTATTTGTAGAAAGTTTGGTTGTTTAAACACATTTAACCTACTTTCAGTTTAGTTGACATTAGTTTTAGATTGTTATTTCTGATAGTTATTAGGCCTGTTACCACCACCATCCTCGTCCTCATCATTGTCTTTAAATGGCCTTTATTGTTCAAGATTGTGGTTCAGAAAACTATACAAACAACACAAACAACAGTCATGTAGGATAGATCTTACAGGGAACAGTAGTCTATAAGGATTTATAGTGGTTGCTTCAATTTCAAATGAGAAAAAAGCATGTACCGGTAGTTGTTTGTGCATTCTTTATGCATTCGTATGTGATGCTCACAGTTTTGTCTTTATCTTTTTTATATGAGTGAATTTGTTTTGCCAATTGTGCTGTTTCTATACAAATTTATACTAATTGCCTTGTATTTCTTTTTTAGGTTTTCCCATTTTTTGTTCCTGTCAGCCTTCCCTGCAGACCCATCCTCTGTACAATTGTCCTGTTTGACAATAAAAGAATTATGTTATGCACACACACCAAATACATTAAAAACATTATATAGTCTCCCGCAAATAAAATTAGCACCACAACAAAGAAGCAAGTCTCTACAATCAGAAGTAATAAGCTGAGCTGCCAACTCATGGATTGAGCGCGAGTCTCACGTCACACATGCCTTTTCTCATTCTAATGTTCCCCTCTTTGCCAATTTTATACGGAATCGTCTCATAGTGTTGTTTACAAACTATACAAACAAGTGTTGTTTGTATAGTTTTCTGAACCACAATCTTGAACAATAAAGGCCATTTAAAGACAATGATGAGGACGAGGATGGTGGTGGTAACAGGCCTAATAACTATCAGAAATAACAATCTAAAACTAATGTCAACTAAACTGAAAGTAGGTTAAATGTGTTTAAACAACCAAACTTTCTACAAATAAGGTAAAAACATAAATAAATGAATTGTCTGAATAAAATATAAAACAAAACTAATAATTCAGTCAGGACCACTTTTGTCAATATAATCTTTATTCTAAAGCAGAATATTACATGCAGAATTACATTTGCAGAATATTACATTTGGCGGTATGGCTCTGTTCTGGGAACTCCTTGCCCTTCCACGTGCCTACGTGGAAAGCCTTAAGGCAGGGGGAGCACTCCTCCCTGCCCTTCCATGTGCCTACATGGAAAGGTTTAAGACAAGGAGAGCGGCAGCAAAGACCCCCCGGGGTACAGAACAGAGCAAGCATCAATGACAATCAGAAAATGACATTGATTAATTAGATACAACATAAAGGGGGAGCTGGGGTGGAGGTGGGTTGCAAAGCTAGCAGAGGAAGCAGCGAAGATAGGCAGGCTGAAGCAGCTTTAAATAAGGCGCCAAGAATGATGTTTGCCAATGGGTGTTTGAGGGGGAGTCAGCTGAGCTGTCAGCTGACTGTGTATGGTATCCAATGGGAAGCTAGGGAAATCAGCTGATGTACGTCTATAATGATACTACGTATTTGAAGCGCTCTGCATGCGTAACGTAACCTAACGTGGCAATATGACTACTGTGATATCTGTACTGAGCCGAGCCTGACTTCGTGGCCTGCCTGAACTAACGCTATGCTCAATTTCTGAATGTTGAGTTATGTTGTAGCCTACTAGTGTTGCAGCTAACGTTGCATTCGGAAGAAAAAGTAAGCGATGAAGATGGACTGTCTTTAGCCGTTTTTGGCGTATTTATTTATATTGCAGCTGACACAGTCTCACGGTCAGAGCTATAAATTCAACTGAACACAAAATGACGCAGACGCGTCCTCAATAGCATGTACCGTAGCGCCTCCTAGTGGCATAAACATATACATACTTCAGTACAGAAAAACACAATATAGAACTGAGTACATAATTAATATATCTCAACACCCCCACTTGAACTCAGGTTGCTATACTTCAAGCAAAATAAACAACAAAAACAGAATGTTTTTGAATGTGGACCTCTATCATACACATATCAATCTCCAAAAAGAACACCTGCAACCTCTTCAGTTTCAACCTATTTGCAGGTTTGGTCATTACATCAGCAACCATGTTATCTGTAGAACAATACATCAGAGTCACTCTTCCCTCAATCACAGTAGACCTGATAAAGTGGTACTTTATGTCGAAGTGTTTACACCTTTGTCTGTTCACAGGGTTTTTGGCAAGAGCGATTGTCCCCTGATTGTCCTCATGTACTACAGTTTGTGTGTACTTGTAATTATCTATACCTCCCAGTAACTGCTCCAGATATAGACACTCCTGTATGGTTGAAGCCAGTGCCATGTATTCCGCCTCGCAGGTGGATAACGCGACTGTAGGTTGTTTTCTAGTCTTCCACAAGACTAGAGAGCTGTTCTGACTAAGGCTCATCCTGTGGTACTGCGTCGATCACTGGTATCAGCCGCCCAGTCGACATCACTGTAGGCTTTTATGCTTAGATTCTCACTGTCGTTTCTCCTAAAGCGTAACCCTTTCTCTGCAGTGCCTTTGAGATACCTTAGTACGTGCTTCACAGTGACCCACTGCTCCTCTGAAGGCTCAGCAAAGTACTGTGATAACCTGCTCACTACAAAACTTAAATCTGGTCTGGTACAAGTAGTCAGGTATATAAGACTTCCAACGGCCTCCCTGTACATCCTGACATCTTCCATCTTAACTGCATCCTCAGTATACTCTAGCTTCTGCTCACAGGGTGTTTCTCTGGTCCTACAGTCTTGCATATTAAAACGCTGTAGTATCTAGTTAGTGTACTTTTCCTGTGACATCTTTACACATCCATTTGATTGACTGAAATCAATACCCAGAAAATATTTGAGTTTGCCTAAATCTTTCATCTTAAACTTTTCTGCGAGCATCTCTTTCACCTCTTTCAGTCTCTCTTCATTGCTTGCCGCAATGATTAAGTCATCGACCCATGTGATTATGATAACCTTTCCTTCTTTTGACTCTTTGGCATAAACGCAGTGGTCGGCTGGGTTTTGTGTGAACCCATCCTCAGTTAGGCAATTTCGCCAAGATTGTTTAAGACCATAAAGTGATTTCTCTAGCTTATAAACTATACCTTCTTTCTCTTGATAACCCTCTGGTGGATTGATGTAGATATCATAGTCTATGGGAGCGTGCAAGTACGCAGTTTTCACGTCCATTTGGTGCAGGAGTAAATTCTCCTGTGCAGCTTTCTGTAGCACCACCCTTACACTCGTCATGTCTGCCGTGGGTGAAAACGTCTCCCCATAGTCTACTCCCATTCTCTGGCTGTAACCCTTGGCCACAAACCGTGCCTTGTATCTGTCTCTTCCATCTACATCAGTCTTCATAGCGTAGACCCATCTACCCCCCACTGTTTTCTTGCCTATTGGCAATGCTGTCGGGGTAAACGTCTTATTCTCGTTTAAGGACTGGATTTCCTCATCCATGGCTTCTATCCATTCTTTTGAGTTAGCTGACCCCATTGCCTCCCCAAATGTCTGTGGAATGCCACACACCGCTCTATAGCAGTAGTCTACCGTGATGTGAACACAGTCTTCAGTTATGAAGTCATCTAAGTGACTCGGTGTCCTTCTTTCTCTAGCCGGATACCTTCTACTCTCTGGTTCACCACTTGTCACAAGTGTTGTGTTTGATTATGGTCACTAGACCTCCCTTCTGTATCTCGACTATCACTATGTGCACCTTTACTCCGTACACTTGACTCTGGAGAATTTTCTGTGCTCCTACTGACCTCCTGCGTGGTCTCACTAGTCCTGGGTCCCTCACTGTCATAACCATCACTTGGATCTGGCTCACCTGTCTGTGTCTGTTTTTCCACAGCTGACTTGCTCACAAACTTCACTAGTCTGTGTTTTTGTACTTTGTTCGTATCTGGATGATACACCAAATACGCCGGGCTATTCTTGTCGTAACCTACAAAATGCCCCTGGTCACATCTGGAATCGAGTTTCCCTTTGTCCTGTTTGTACGTGTAGCATATAGACCCAAACTTTTGCATTTTAGATTTATTAGGCTTCTTGTCTGTCAGCAGCTCATAAGGAGTCTGCCCTGTACGCCTGTTAAAACATCTGTTTCGTACCATTGCTGCTGTCTGTACTGCGTAAGGCCATAGCTGCTTTGGTAGCACACTTTCAACTATCATGCACCTACCCATCTCAAAAAGAGTACGCCAACCCCTCTCTGCTGTTCCGTTCTGGTGTGGGGAATACGGAGCTGACGTTTCATGTCTGATCTGGTTTTTCCTCAACAGTGCTTGGAAATCACTGCACGTAAACTCTGTTCCGTTGTCGGATCTGATGCACCGCACCCTCCCGTAAGGGGATATATCTGCCAGGAATTTTTCCGTAGCCTGTACTGTGTCACTTTTCTTCTTTAGAAAATATACAAATACTGCGCTCGAGTAATCATCAGTAAATGACTGCACATATTTATGACCATCTCTCGACTCTGTCGCTACGGGACCTGCAAGATCTGTGTGTACCATCTGTAAAGGAGCCTTTGCTCTGGGATCAGGGTCCCTATTTCTGGTTTGGGCAAACTTTCCCTGGATACACACCTCACACTCTTGTTCAGGCCTACCCGTTTTGCCCTTGATCTGCATACCAACAACAACATTCTGCAACTTAAGAACATCGTCGTAGTTACAGTAGGCCTAATATCTCATGCCATGTCTGTATGTTGTGAAATGCATTACACTTATCATTAGATTCAGTTTCAGTATGCAAATAATACAGTTTGAATTTTAAATCTGTTACCGACTCTGGTTATCAGGGCATCTTTACCTTCTTTAAAAACAACCGTAGCACCACTCGTAGTCGCCGCCTTCACTGAGAAGATGCTCTGGGGGTACGACGGTACGTACAAAGCGTCTCTCAGCATCGCCTTGCATCGCTGTCCTCGGCTGTCGATGAGGGAAACCTCAGCATTTCCCCTCTGCTGAGCAACACCGCTGCACCGGGTGCCGTCTGCCAGCTCCACACTGTGCGTTTCTGGCCTCAATGCACCGTCAAAACTCTTGAACAAGGTTATGTCATTGATGACATGAGAGGTAGCCCCCGTGTCCACCATCAGACCCCTCTGCTGGAGAGGGTCCCTCCATCTCTCACGGTGAATACCTAGTCCTCGTCGGCATCTTCTGAGACTACTCACACCATCCTTTTTGTCCTTAATGTCCTTGTCCTTACACCTACACGTGGCATCTTTGTGTGTGTCACTTCTGCAAAAACTACACCATGTCTTCTGTCGACACCCTTTCGCTCGGTGGCATTTGGTGCCACACTTGAAGCACACTATCTCTGTGTCGTCTTTGTTCCAGCCACGTGCGACCATCTTGGCGGGCCGCCGTCCGATCTTCGCTTGAGTCTTCATCACACTGTCGCTAGACTCAGCTGCGTTTATCTTCTCTGTCTCTTCAAAACTGCATAGTTTAGTCTTGAATTCTGCAAATGTGATGTTATCGTCTGTATGTGCCACATGTATTGCGAATGGCTTAAAACTCTCTGGCAGTCCTTTTAAGACCATAGCTACTAGCAGGCCATCTCCTAATGTTTCATCTGCGTTCGGCAGCGCTGTAATAGCGATTTCTGCTCTGATGATATAGTCCATTATACTTTCATGGTTTGCCTTCTGAAGCAATGTCAACGTGGTGTACAAGTTGATTATACGGGGCTTTCCCCTCCCTGCATAATACTCTCGCAATATTTGCAGAGCTCTTCTTCCATCGTTGGGCGCATCCCTCATAACTAATGAGAGGCTTTTGTCATCTAACAATAAAATCAACTCTGCATATGCGTCAGCGTTTTTCTCTGGATCTGCTGCTAACTCGCCTTCTGACCTCGGTTCTTTTAGCACCGTGTCCTTTAGCTGATAAATGGAAATATCCCAACATTTTGGTTTCCCAAATCTCATACTTGGTCTCATCTCCGTTGAACGTCGGTCGATGCAACCTTCTTCTTAACTAGCTTCTTTGCTAACGGACACACTTTTCTTCCGAACGACTCCTGGGCCCATAACCTGTTGAGTTATGTTGTAGCCTACTAGTGTTGCAGCTAATGTTGCATTCGGAAGAAAAAGTATGCGATGAAGATGGACTGTCTTTAGCCGGTTTTGGCGTATTTATTTATATTGCAGCTGACACATCAGTCTCACGGTCAGAGCTATAAATTCAACTGAACACAAAATGACGCAGACGCGTCCTCAATAGCATGTACCGTAGTGCCTCCTAGTGGCATAAACATATACATACTTCAGTACAGACAAACATAATATAGAACTGAGTACATCATTAATATATCTCAACACTGAAATGACCAGGTGCTGGCGTATTGCTATCAAGCGCAGAAGACATCTTCGTCTCAAAGATATGAGTCTGCGTATATTACGCGTTATTTGGAATAGGCAATAGAGCGCTAATCCAACACCGTGTGGCCGATCCATGATTGTCAAGGGCCAGGCTGTTACCGGGCGAGGGCAGGTGCGTTTCATTCATCCCTTTTCCTCCTCCCCCGCCCACTTCCCCTCGGCTCTCCAAGTGGCCTCCGTGTGACGTATTACCAAGGGCTGAGGGCGAGTGAGCGAGGGAAACTCAACCCACTAATGAAACGCAGCCAGAGTCTTTTGCGACCCGGAAGAACGTATATTGTTGTTGTGACGTCATGGTGATTTGTCGTATACAGAGCTATAGAGTAAACATAGCTCTCTCTATAGATATGTTCTCTCTATAGCTCTCTGGTCGTATACTGTTTTCCTGAGGGCGGTCTTAAGCCAAGGTAGGCGAGGTCATGAATATTCATAAACTAACACACTATCATAAACTATCACACGTCAGAGTGTTTTAGGCTTTTTCTTACTTCCTCGTTTCTTACTTCCTTGTCCGTCTATGTTCTTACATTGGCTAATGCATGCAATAGGCCTTTTTCACAGAAGACATTTTGACTTGTCATCGTAGGAAAAGCACAGGTGTACATAATCAAATGAATGATGGCTGAATTGCTGCATGATGGCTCACTGTCACAGCTGACTGGGACAGAGCCGTCGTTAATGTTATTAGTAACACCTGTGCTTTTCCCACTATGACAAGTCAAAATGTCTGCTGTGAAAAAGGCCTATGGGGTAGATGAACGGCTTCCACATGCAGCATGCATGCAACTAGGAGTGACCTATCATATTTCTAAAGGAGCAAGTAAAAACGGTTTACTGGAGAAGTACACCTTTAAATGATGTACGAAATAACTTAATTAGTGCCAAAAAGACATTTAGTTAACTATTAACACATATTAATACAATATTAGTTAATAGATTGTTTTCTATTTGTTAAAACATTAACATACAGATTTTATGCAAACAACTAATATTTAAGTAATGATGAAAAAACGATTAACTTGTGCCAAATAGTCATTTTAGTAACAATTAACAAATATTAACAAAGGGTTAGGTAAGGACTAGTTTGCTATTTATTATGGCACCTTATTATAAAGTGTTACCCAATAATATAAAGAAAATCTGACATTTAGCAAGTACCTTAACTTCTCTGTGATGAAAACGTGTCCGTTGAATGAAGAGATTTAGGTGTTCACCAAAAACACAAAGTAAGTGTTTAGAAAAGAGACGTTACATTAAAACGGGTTGAAAAGGTGACTACTGAGCTTCTGGGCTCCTCAGTGTGGAGGACTGAGGAAGTGAGGAAGGAGAATTTGGCCACAACTGTACTAAATCATAAGATAAGACGTATGTATGAGGAAGTGAGAGAAAACCATCAGGTCCCATGATGTTTGACCTGAGGTTTGAGCAGTGAAACGTAAGTGGTTCTTCAAGGGTGTGAAGTACTGCTGTACTTTGTATTTTCTGCGATGAAATCATGTGACTCCCAAAGTCTAAAAGTCCCAGTGCTGTTATGCTGAATATCAGCACTCATGGAGGATGCCTCTTGTCCAATCTGACTCGGTAGCTGTTGTATAATGTATGTTTTCCTTGCCAATAAAGACCTTTGAAACTTGAATCTTGGAGCAAAATCACTTCTATTGACCAATCAGATTAAAATTAAACTTGTCTGCCTAGTAAAATATGGAAAGTAGATAAAGGTATATATTTATGATCAGTTTGAACTGTGTGTGTATGGAGGACTAAACATGACTTAAGTATAAATAAATAAATGCATAAATAAATGTATAAATAAATGCTGAAATAAATAAATAAATATGTAAATAAATGCTGAAATAAATAAATGCATGAATAAATGTATAAATAAATACAGGAATAAATAAATAAATGCGTAAATAAATGCATAAATAAATAAATGCGTAAATAAATGCATAAATAAATGTATAAATAAATAAATAAAAGAATGAATAAAAATAAATAAATGCTTTATATTTATTTCTACATTTATTTATTTCTGTATTTCTGTGTCCATATGTAAATGAGGTAGGAGGTCCTAACCTCAGTCAACAGCATGATTGGTCAAATCGGAGAGCCAGACAAAAGCAAATGATTCCCGATCCCAAGGCTTCCTCCCTGTAATGTTGCAAACCTGCTCCAGTTAGCGTAATGGCCTTGACCGGGAGGCCGCTGGCAGACCTGCTGAAATAAATAAATGTAGAAATGTAGAAATAAATATAAAGCATTTATTATTTTATTCATTCTTTAATTTATTTATTTATACATTTATGTATGCATTTATTTACGCATTTATTTATTTATTCCTGTATTTATTTATACATTTATTCATGCATTTATTTATTTATTTATGCATTTATTTACGTATTTATTTATTTATTTCAGCATTTATTTATACATTTATTTATGCATTGATTGATTTATTTATTTATACTTAAGTCATGTTTAGTCCTCCATATGTGTGGGTGTAGTTACTTCTTTCACCCAACAGATGTCCTCAGTGAGTCCATCTCGTCCTCACTATCATACCTGTGTCTCACTGTCTTCTCATGTGGACTCAAGTGTCCTTTGATTCACTTCTTGCCTGCCTTGCTAGTGAGTTGGTTTAGCTTAGCTTAGCTTAGCTTAGTTATAGTTTCAGTTAGTAGTTAACCAGGTCATAGTTTTGCGACCGATGTTTGGTTGGCCTGTTTTTCTGTTTTGCTCTGCAAACTTCAACCTGGCTACACACATCCATACATACACACACACACACGTGTGTGATGGCAAGGGTTCACCAAACCAGCCCCCCAAGCCTCCAGCGACGGATCAGGCTGGGAACCACCAGACCAAGGCTCCGGACCAGAAGCCTTGGGGCAGGCAGCACATAATCATTCATGCTACATTATTATTATTATTATTATTATTATTATTATTATTATTATTATTATTATTATCGTTAATATTATTAAACTGAATGCTATCTTCGACACGCCTCTCCCTCAAATTGAAAGTAATATTGTATCTGTCTCTCTCTCTCTCTCTCTCTCTCTCTCTATTCTCTCGCTCCTCTCTGTGTCTCTCCTCCTCCTCTCTGTCTCTGTGTCTCTCCTCCGCTCTGTCTTCAGGAGTTGTGATGTGATTCCTCATGAGGAGTGGGTTCAGAAGGGGTGTGCGTACTGCCGTTGTGGCTACGGGGTGCTGCACTGCTTCCCCCACATCTTCCACAGGGACTGTGGTAAGTTACCCCCCCCCCCCCCCCCCCCCCCCCCAAACCCAGTCGAACGGCACCAGGTACCGGGTTCGATTCCCAGTGTCAACAGTCTGCTGTAATATTCAAGATGCCCCCTAACCCCTACCTGCTCCTCACTGGAAAGAAGCATCTGCTGGATGTGATGTGGTCATACTCCTGATGTGTCTCCTTCTGTGTGGCCATATCGTGATGCATGGATAATATTTCCATCGTTCAGCCCTCCTCCAAAAGCAAACGGCTTCCAAGCTAGATACTTATCCTACAGATAATGTAACACAGAATGTGGCAGGTAAAGGCAGATGAGAAGAGCCAGCGGGAGGGACTGAAGACTGGGCCGACGTCAGGGGGCAGGACACCATAGAGACCTGCTGGGATCCAAGGGGCTGAAAGGACATCCAGGTGTGCTGCTCAGCTAGTAGAACCAACAGAGAGCTGAGCTCTGGAGAAACATCTGCTAAGCTTGGAGGATTTACACTGAAGAACCGGGAAGGATCATCCAACACACGACAACATTCAGTTGGATGCACTGACTTGTTTATTACCATTATGCTTTATGAACAAATACAACACAACAGTAGTCCCTTACATGTACACAATAAACACAAGGACTAAAATAATAGAAGTAGCAGACATTACAAATCCTAAACAGGTGCACATATCTTTAATAACTGACCATGTTCTGCTGCCGTGTTGTTCCCAACACAACACAAGGAGTCAATATTCCGTTTAGAGTCCTTCACAACATGAACATCATTAGCTTTTCCCATAGACCGCATTCATGAATATAATATTAATCTGCATTTCCCATATTTGATGTTTCCCTTTTCTTATTTCCATTGCCATTTTCAATTTCATCTTTACAATTGAAGCTTTCAGTTTGAGCATTTCCATTGAAGCTTTTGCATTTTAAATGTTATATTTTTCATTGTCACTTTACATTTTCAAATGATCATTTTACATTTTAAATTTGCTTGTTCAATTTCCTTTTTCTTTTAAAGTTTTAATTATGGCCTGATTATTCCGAGTAGTGCAGTAAAATAATAATCTTTTTAATTGTATCTCTTTTAATTTTCTATTTGGACTTTAATTTTAATTATGGCTCTGGAAACCATTTATATGGTTTGTGTGTGTGGTTCTTAACGTGCTTTTAAATATACCAGCGTAGGGAGTTAGTGCCTGGATGGAGGTTTTGTAGTTTTGTAACGGACAAGCTTTCTCTGTCCTTCATCTCCAATCGTGCTCTGCTACTCCCAGAGCCGCACTGTTTTTATCTCTAGTGGATGACCTTTGACCTGTTTCATGGCGGGTCTAGAGCTGCTACTGGATTCCAGTATCGGGGTGTGGGTGGTGCTGCCACTGCCATCATCTTCATCACCTTCGTTTGTGGGCGTGCTGCATCATTACGTCAGCCAGCTCCTCGTCAGTGACAAGATGGTGGACCAGGCGCAGGTGTCTTATAATCATCTCAGCGTTCATATGAAGGTGTAGTCGAGTTTTACTTCCAGCCAAAAGATTCTGGGTTTGATTCCAAATTAAATGACGTTCACTGATCCAAACACAACAGGGAGGGCGGGTGTATTTCAGACTACAGCTCTAGAGTGCAACAAAGATGTTGTACCCCAATAATTAAGAATACAACTAAAATGTTCCTTTGTTTGCCTTGGTTTTATTGATGTGTTTTACAAATGGAATGTCCATATAAATACAAATATTAAAACAATCAAATTAGCTATGAGCTATAAATTAAACAATTTACAGATGTATCAAAATGTCCACTTTAAATAGATCAGGATGAGGAAACCTTTGTTGTTTTTAGAATAAAAAAGAGACAAAAAACAGCTTAGTGCTAAACTGATCAGACATGCTGGGATCGTGTGATGCAACCTTGTCGACAAAACAATTGACCAATTAAAAGCAGGACAGAGTGGTGTTGTTTAGAGGGCCTTGGACACCCCATCGATCTCGTTCTGGCCCACATTGGCCCACAGGACGTCATGGTGATGGACACTCCTGTGGATGGGGACGTGTCTCCTTTCATCCTCAGCTCCTTTCTCCTCCCTGCTGTCCTCCTCCTCCTCCCCCCCCTCCTCCTCCTCCTCCTCCTCCTCCTCCAAAAACCCTTCCTCCTCTCCACCTCTACTGGCCAGCTTTCCGTCTCCATCCTTGACCGATACTACATCCTGTAACCATGGAAACGGACATCCGATTGGCAGCTCCAATTGGTCCTCTGCTTCGTGATCTCTCATCGGCTGAGCTTCAGCATCGTCGGCCACCTGCTGCTGTGACTCCTCTGCCACGCCACCAGAGGGCGACACTGCCTCACCTTCATTTATTTCCTTACTATTCCATTGACCCTCTGTCTCAGAGCTGGCCTCGTCCCTCTCCCGGTTGAGCTGCCTTCGAAGGGTCCTCCTGTGCTTGCTGCGGCGGGACTGGTTACAGTACAGGGTGCGTCTGCGATGCCACTGGTTGAGAGAGATCTGCGCCTCGACACTGAGCTGGCGGGCGGCCAGGCGTGGCCGGAAACTGCTGATGTAGTAGAGCGAGGCGTACACAGTCGTCAGGTAGTAGCCACCTGGGGGGAGAGATCATTGTCCTGATCAGATCAGGCTACTGATTTAAGGATCGTACAAGTAATCTGTTGTTTTTTTTAAAACTGATCATCCAGTGAGGAGGAGTTTTCTCCATAGCGACCTTAAATAATCACTTCAAATTCAAACTTCAAAGTTTGATTTAAAAAATAGTAAAAAATGCTCATACATCTGTTACATTTGTCCTGTGAGGTGCCCAGTGCTTTTCCTTAGGGACCTTAAAGTAACTTAAAGTAGACTCAAGTAACTCAAATTCAAATTTCATTCAAACAAATCAGTATAAAAATGGCTTTGTTAGTTTGTGTTGAATCCTCTGCCAGCCTCACCCTCCCCCTGCAGCTGTGATGGGTCCAGTAGCTCCATCATGTAGTCCATGTCCAGCTGCACCGTCACCAGGTCGCTACGCAGCAACACCCACGTCATGCAGGGCAGGAAGTCATCTGCCCCGAACACTGCCCCTGCAGGAGAGGAGAGGAATGGAGAGGAGAGGCCTTTCAAAATGTGTGATAAGTTTCAGAGAGTCATTAGAGGAAGAGAGCACATCTAAATGAGGATGTACTCAACCCGAGACTTTTCCATTGCTGTGTATTAGGAAATTAAATGCATTGTGTATAGAACGCTCAATGTATTACATTTAGCAATTGTATTACATTATCAGTTATTACATTTTGCGTACTGCCCCCCCACACTCTCTCCGCTACATTACCTGGCACGGCGTTGGCACTCATGCTGTGGTAGATGCTCTTGCACACCTTGAGCAGCACATGCACCTTTTTGCTGGGGGAGTACACGGTGTGCATGCTTCCCCACCGCTGCTGCACCCGCTCCAGGGTGGGGGCGTCGGGCACCCCGGCCCCGGCCGCGCCGCCCAGGTCCTCCAGCCCTTGGTCCCCCAGCACCCGCTGGTGGCCGAGCAGATTGGCCAGGGTGCCATCATGGTCCCGGGCCGCGTGCACAGAGGCATAGAGGTGGCTGGAGACGGGCTTCAGCGCCACCTTATGGAGGGACAGCTCCACCATGGAGTCTGTGGATGGGGAAGGAATGGAGCACAAGGAGGGTAATGAGAGGAGAAGATAGGAGATTCATCAAGTTGACCTAGTGCTGTATCCCTCCCCGCATTACATTATATAGAATGTTAGCCTAGAAGCTGAAACTTTTTTTTTTAAAGAGCTGTGTGAATGTCTTTGTGTTGGTTTGTTTGGGGGTAACTGCTGAACAAACGGCAACTGGTTGAGGAGGCGAAGATATCCAACACAAACACGGCAAACAAAGAAACAAAGAACTAAAACAAATTGACATATGTGTCTCATCAATCCATAGGTTTGTGTAACTCTTCTACCATATACATATATATAGAGAGATCAGAAGGACTATATATATATATATATATATAGCTTATGAACATACAAATATTGTTGTATGGAAGTTACATTTTCGAGAAATTATTAATGTTGACAGGACCAGGACAATGACAATATTTAAAAAGTTTAGGAATTTTAGTCTTCAATATTTTGGAAATCAATAGATTTTAGATTTGACAGGTGTAAGTGTGATTAGCCATTCCAAGCCATTTCAAAATCTGCAGTCCACTGGGTAGAATGGTAGACTGATACACTCATACATGTGGGTGGACACTAGTTGGTACATTTTGAAATGAATTGTAATGGCTAATCACACTCACACCTGGTGGTAAAATAAGGGCCCGTTAAGGTCCCAATTGAATATGATTGTTTTCACCTATCTCTGAGTCGGGGGTGTCAGCCATACTGTCAAGGATGGCCTGAATCTCCGGACAGTCCAGGAGAACCTCCCTCAGTGCCGTGAGCGATGACCTCACTTCCTGTAGGAACTCAGAGCCCCTAGGCCTGTCCGGGTCCATCCCGCCCTTCAGCGTCGTCTCCACAAACTCGCGGAGCGCCTCGGCGAACACCCCGCCCTTCCTGTCACTCAACTCCAGCACCCGGTTGATCAGCCTCTTCTGCTGGTTCACCAGCCCGCCAATGGCCTGGCCCACGGCTGAGAGGCGGTTCTTCACCTTGTCAGCCAATTTGTGCGTAGGGATCTGCTGGGAGGTGGGGGTCTGGGCCACCGCCGACTCCTGCTCCTCCTCAATGCTGCTGACGGACAGTGTGTCCAGCTCCACCGAGGGGGGCTGTGGCGGCAGGTTTGAGTAGGAGGAGCGGCTGGAGTGTGCAGCAGCCAGCCACACCCCATCCTCCACCCAGGACACCCTGTGGGGGGACTGGGGCAGGGGCCCGCTGTGGCGGCGCGTGCCCCCCGGGGCAATGGTGGTTGGGTAAACTTGTGGCATGTTAGAGGTGAGGAAGGAGGGGATGGGCGAAGGTAGGCTGCTCCTGCCACCCGGCACCCTAGGGGGGTAGACGGACTCCTGGCTAGCCCGCCTTAGGACCACGGCCCCTAAGGTGGGGGATGTTGGGGCTGACTCAGCCGTTTGGGCCCTAATGAGACCTAATGAGAGAAGATGATGAAGACCAACAGCACAAAGTGGTGTGTGTTGTGTGTGTGTGTGTGTGTGTGTGTGTGTGTGTGTGTGTGTGTGTATTCGGTCTTCAAGAAATACATACAACAGCTGAGTCTACCTGAACTGTCCGTAGCAGCAAAAAGAGATTTGTCTTCCAATGAGATGGCTCGTTTGGTGTGCAGCCCCGCCCCTGACCAAGGCCTACTGACGCTGAGGCGTTTCTCTCGCCTGTCATTGGTGTTTATCATTGGTGGCATACAGCGCTGGGGAGAGGTTGGCTGATGTGTTAGCCAGTCATCCCCGTGTTGGTGAAGGTAGAGCGGGTTGATCACACAGAGTGCCCCATTGACTGAGGTCAACTGAGGTGCGCAGGGAGACAGAAAATAGGGTTAGAAAATACACAGTTGCCGTTTTTTGTCCTGAAATTGCTCTTAAAGGTCCCCCATTTTACCACCAGGTGTGATGTTGATTAGCCATTACAAGCCATCAGCCTACCAGTTGGATCACTCTGGGTAGGCTGGTAGTCTGATCTATCCATCAAACATAAACTCCAGCTGACAGACATGGGTCAGTGCTGCCCCCTTCATCATCCTTGTGTTGAGCTTGCCGATTCCACTCAGTCATAATAACCACATGTAGAACATTGACTGATACTAACAGGGACTTTCACTTTACCTATCTGTGTACATAACCAGCTGCATTACAAACTAGAGTCTCGAAGGTACTTTCAAAGCAATAAAGGTATGGAGGCCCTCCATAAGCAGTCCCCCATATAATATCCTTGTGCGTGCGCACACACACACACACACACACAAAAAGTGTATACCTGTATGGAGCACATAACAGAACTTGGTACCGGGTCGGTCATGTGATCAGTGTGTAGGTTCGGAGGTTCACAGAACCAGGACTCTAAGGAAGAGAAGAACCACATGTTGCCTGAAATCAACACCAGCATCAGATGACCACTCCATTAATAGTCCCGAGTTCAAAGGGGACATTTAATTAACTGGAAAAGGCGGAGGTGTCGGGATCGCTATGGAGACAGGACGCACCAGGTTTGAGCCGAGAGGGAAGCAGTATGTTCTGTGAAGTTATGCTGGGGAGCCAGGGAGGGATGTACAGACAGACAGATAACACATCTCTGAAAAACAGACAAGACCGTAATGTGAAAATAGTGTCATTGCTATCTATATAAATGCCTCACCAACATAAGGACACACATTTGTTCTCTGTTTTTGGCCATTTTTCGAAGTATGTAACTCAAGATTCTCTAACGACTAGTAAGAGGCTTAAATTAATGCAGATATTCTCAGACTCATACTATAGATAATAAATCAAATGATATATCCATAGGCTTTTTAACTATCACTTCTCAAATTCATCTGGCAAATGCATCAGTTTAGGGTCAGTGGCTCAATGTTGTCGAATGAGTAATCGTTAAGTAGATCATGTGGATGAAACGTACCTGGTCAGAGAGTAGAAGAGGACTAGCTGAGCCAAGTCAGTGAAACACAGACGAGACTCTGAAAGCTGGAGCACTAAGAGAGAGAGAGGTATATAGAGAGGACGAAAGTTGGTCAAGAGAGGAAGTTAAATTTGGCTGTTGAATTTATTGCCTGATATGAATTTATATTTGGCGTTTTTTTTGGTGGTAGCTCTTTCTTTCTCTTTTGCTTTCATTTCCAGTGCTATTTAAGGTTATTATATAATGTATCTTAAATGTATTTAACTTCATGAGAGATAGCTCCTCTAAGTCCATCTCAGTCTACGCTTAAGTAGCATGTATCCATGCTAGTCTATGTGTTCATTATCAGTAGTAGAACATGTTCAGCCGAGAATTGAGGCCCATAATCCTTTTCACACACACACACACACACACACACACACACACACACACACACACACACACACACACACACACACACACACACACACACACACACACACACACACACACACACACACACACACACACACACACACACACACACACTTTACCTGTGGCAGTATATTTGATGTGGTAGTCCAGGACTTGTGCTTCATGCTCTGCACCAGCAGACACACACAACAAGTTGGGCTCAGAAGAAGAGTCCTCCAGAACCAGGAAGCTCTGAGAGAGAGACAGAGAGAGAGAGAGAGAGAGAGAGAGAGAGAGAGAGAGAGAGAGAGAGGCAGACAAACATGAAGCAATGTGTAGTTATCACGATTAAAAGTAAATTATTGGAAACAGTAAAGCATATTTCTAAAAATACCGGCTGATCTGTTTTCAAACAAACACAAGCACATTCCAGAAATAGCTGTCGTTCTAGGTGTGAGAGAACTGTTAAAAGGTTTCCTGCACAGAACAAGGAAGTGCATACGACTAGTACATTACTGTCCTAAATATATGCTAGAAAATATGTGACTGATGACACACACTTCTGCATGCTGATTTTTATCTGATGACAAGTTATTGATGTGACTTTTCAATTAATTTGCTACTGTTGCACAATGCCAGTGTCCACTGTTAACAAAGCAGACATGAGGCAGCGCTCTCCCTTTATTTCAAGTCTCTTTATTTTCAACTAATCTAAAATCAGTTGTCTCTTATCAGTTTCACCATGAAGCTAACTGTCTGTCTCAAGGGCAAAATGTGAGTCACTCATTTGGGGAGACCCACCGGTTCGGGTGTGTGGGGTCTTCCAATTACATAGACCCCATGTTAACTTTGAGCCAACCATGTAAAAGAACCCGCTGGCGAATGCGTCACTTCATCCGCAAAGTCAGATCGCTGGATGTTACGCTGAAATATTGGGGGGGACAAATAAGCTCTCTTTGAACATTGGTGGGGACACGTCCCCTGGTCCCCCCTGGGAATTTTGCCCCTGATCTGTCTGAGACTAGACAGGGAATAAAGAGGAAGAGGTGTGTGTGTGTAGGTTAACTCACTCCAGTAGGTTTTCCCAGGAGAGCAGCGTGGGCCATATCTCTGTCCCAGGGTGCCTTGGGGCACCAGGCTGCCTGGCAGGCCCTCAGATGTCCCAGGACCTTGAGGAGGGGTTGTCCCCTGGAGTGGGACGTCCTCCGCAGGGTGGTCTCCATCCCGATAGCGTTAACGGGGGGTCTCCCGGAGCTGGGACACAAGACATGTAAACACACATGCAGCACTGCTGTGCAACATGCAGACCCTGACACAATGAGATGTGGCTGGTTCTATAGAAATACAATGCAAAAGAAATGCAACCATCCACCACGAGGAAGATGATTGGATCAAAGATTCCAAGTTAGGTTGGTATTTTGTTCTAGTGTGAAGGTTTCCTGTTCATTTACTCATATAATGGATAGTGGATGTGTTAAACATTTTCGAAATGTTATATTTTTGAAGAAAAGTCAAAATGAATAAATAAAATATGGCACATAAGAAAAGCATACTTACATCTCCGTGGCAGATAGGCTTAGCTTGTGTGCGAGCGCTCCTACACAGCACAACACATGTTGCAATCTCCCTCCCACCCCCCCCTCAAAGCCTGTTTCTACAGTTACTGACTGGCTTGCATAAGAGCGCTAAAGTAGGCTAACTCTGCATAGAGTTTACAGTAGGAGAGCCAGAACCTCGCAGTGCTGTAAGAGCATCATGTATATGAAATACAACACACATTCATCAGAAGTGGTACAGCCCATTGCTTGTGTGACCGCGCTCCTATGCCGAAGCCCCTGAGAATGAGTCATGTTCATTGTACATGTCATTGCCACAAAGTGTGGTTAATGTAGCTTTCAGTATGGTGGTATGAGAGCCTTTTAACACCTCCGAGACCGCAACTTTTGGTGAGCGAGAGATGCTTTTATGATCACAAATCCTTCTACCCGTGTGAGAAACATGTACAAGAAAAAAAGAAGAAGTCAGTACTAGGAAAGTCGTTATGTATTTTTATTTTCGGACTTGCAAGATTTGTAAAGTTGAGCAGTTGCCTGGCTGCTACTGCTGTTGTCATTGCTTTCACCGTTTCTGTAGCAACAAGAGTCACAGCTTCCAGTTTTAGTACTTCCTGTTCAAAGCTTTCAGGCCTCAATGTCAAAAGCCATTTCCTGTAGAGATAAACTCAGACATGAAAGGAAACCACCTGCCCGCCCCCAAGATATCAAGAGTCCTAAGATGAAGAAATACAGTAAAGGGCTTACCATTGTTAGCAACATACATACATGTCAATTTGATTTCTGCAGTGTTGAACTGTTCTCAGACGTCTATTACACACATCCAGACAGTCAAAACATTTTTAAAAAAGCGTAAAAACATTGTGGCAACAATGTGTTGTACTACATGGCAAAACCAATATAATAAAGTTAACCCAAGCAATCATTAGGACCAATCATAATTGGATCAATCTGACAACCAACCGATGTTCACAAATGCCACTGCAGAATGATGAAACCAATTGGAAGATTTTAACTTTAGATGGCTGTTAATTTAGTCATACATCATACCATTTTGAATTAAATATACAATAATTTAAGTAAACATCAAACTTCATAATATAGAGAAAACATTCAAAAGAAGATACAATACAGAGTGTAAATAAAATGTTTTTTTTTAAAAAAGTAAAATTCAACCAATTATCAGAACACAATGTTTGTGGTTCCGGTATACATGGAAGTTGGGTTGGCATAAACAAGTTTACTATAAAATGTTATATATATATGTGGGATGTGAACAACTCACATCATGGTCGAATAATCGGTGGGTGGTACGAGCGAATCATCGATTATTCGGATTCGACGATAGGGTCAGAAATAACCTTGCTGGTGCCGAATGCGGTGGAAATGTTCCTATTTGTGGCGCAAAATCTTTGCAGCTGCATTGTACCCTAAATATTGAGGGGTGCCAAACAGCTAATAATTTATTGTTGTTGCGGCCAATATCTATCAATTGGCCTGATCTGAAAATGTGGAAGTGTGGTTCTCCCGTCGGAGCTCACATCCATCCTCTCATCCGTCTCCCTCGTGCATTCAATGAATTGCCTAATTATCCACCTCCAACCCGTTTTTTTTCCATGTAACCCAAAACATATATCAATATTGTAATATTGTTCCGCGACACAAACCAAGAACCAGATTCATACGGAAATTTAAAAAAATGCTTTTTCGCGTATGTTCTGCTATGGCCGTGTGCGTTGGGCTTAACATTTAGTTAAACCGTCTGAATCGCAGCCGGCAGAGAAATCAACTGATCGTTTTTTCCTTTTCATTTCAGTTCAATTCATTAAAATAAATGTAATAACGCAAAGGACAAAACTACAATATCACGTAGGATTGCTGCGTGGACGTCAGTGGCTTTCAGATTCACTTATTGGTCAGAGTCCGACTCGGTTACGTAACCTAAAAGTTTCAGAAGACACTGCTTCTATAGTATTAGAGTATGCAAAGCAAGTATACAGAGTATCACAACACAAAGAGGTGGTTTGAGCATTGTGGACTAGCGCTATTCACCCGAAGAGAAACCACACAGGCGCCATTGTGGGTGACGGATCGCCAAAAAAGGAAAAAAGATCGCTACCTGTTTTATTCATGTTTATTAAATTACCAACCTGTTATTATTAGCAGGTTGAGCTTTTTTTAAATGAAACAGCTGCTAAATATGTTCATTATTAAAACCCTTCTTTATTAAAACCATTAGCAGTGTTGGGACAGGCTTCTATTATTTTAGAAACTGTTACAAATTGTATAGATTAATATGTTTAAGATCAAAGAAGACTAACAAGTAAAACAAAAAAAAGTTGACCCAAAAAAAAAAAGAAGTTGCCGTCATGAATGAATAATCGAATAACCGATTATTCTGTCACACCCCAATATATATATATATATATATATATATATATATATATATATATATATATATATATATATATATATATATATATATATTTCATCTCCAATCACTGTACTCAAGCCATGGTGGTGACAGAAAGTGCTGTGCATCTATTGAGCATGGCACCAACACCAGTGTGGTCAAGCTGCCACATTCTCACAAAATGGGGCATACCAAAAGAAAGCATGAGTTCCTGTGAAAATGGTAGCACCTAAAGAACAAGTATTAGTAAAGTGCAAACGAGAGAAAAAAAGGTCAGACACCCTGTACATTTGTTTGTTAAAGAATACTCGTCCCATTAGGTCTCGGACTCGTTGATATTCCTGCCAACGTCTTATAATACAGACCCTTTCTAAAGCATGTGCATGCTAGGACTCATTCTCCTGTTCCATTGGTCAAGCCAGGAGGACTACATCCAATCAGTGTGTATAGTCACTGGTTGCCAGGGAGATGGAGACTTGCATATTTGGTTTACTCTTGTTTTTTGGCTTCAGGGGCCGTCGGTGGCGCGCACGCCTTGGCTGCAGCACCTTGGTCCTCGCCGGCTTTCTCCTGCTTGTCCTGAGTGTCTATCCTGGTGTGCTCCCTGCTCACCATCTCTTCTAGCTCAGCCTTAGAGAGAGAGAGAGAGAGAGAGAGAGTGAGTGAGTGAGTGTGGGTGCAGTATATCATCTGCAATGTGAATTTACATTATACTGTCAACAAACGCACAGCAGGCAGTAATGTATTTATTAGTGGAGTATATAGAGGCTATAAGAAGCAACATCAATGTTCACTTGACCAATAATTTGCTGGCCCACAATGATAACATCCTCTCCTCTAATCACTGTGCAATACTGTGGCACTACAGCATACAATATCAACATACAGTAGTAGATGTTGTCTGTACTGAGCCCTGTTTCAAGAAGCTGGATTTCCAGGTTAACTGGTAAGTCAGAATTTATGGGAAGCCACAATTTTTGGTTTCAGATACCACGATTAGACTACTCGCAGTTCAGTTACTCATGCGGTGAACATGGAGAAAACCTTGTACATAGCAGGTTAGCTCTGCCCACGGCTGCAGTGGCAACTACTTTCCGTCGTCTCATTGGTTTAGATAATGGCAATAAACTTTATACAGTCATGTCCAATACTATTGTATTCCAAGGCATATCATTTTTCCTCCTTGTTGAGTGTTTTACCTTAACAATAAACTTAACCGGACGTGTCTAACTTTAAGTAATTAGGCGATTTCTATACTTACACACTTAAAAGTGTGCTCACCCACGCCTACAGTAGGCTTTTTTCATTTAAGCAATGATTTATGTGACACTTGAACGTTGACATAATAGCTTGTCCCTTTGTCAGACCTGCGGTGGATCGGATCGCATTGGATCGCAAATCGTTTCTTGTACACAACTACCGACTAGCGGTGAGTGCTTTTTGGGGTTTTGTGTGGGGTCTAATTTTGACGCGTTCCGTGGCGGCTCTAAACCACCGGATATTAAGCCAAAATAGATGAATAAACTTGTGGAGTGTGTGTGGAGTGTGTGTGGTTGATGGCTGGTTTACAGCCTCACCTGGCCCAAGTCAGACTGATTGGACTCTGGGCTGGGTGGGGCTGCACACCTGTGGTGCAGAGCAATCATGGCACCCAGGATAAACCAGCTATCACCACACACACTCAGGGCCGTGTTCCAATATCCGTACTTCCATGAGTACACTTAAACATAGTACACTATCCGCACTCAATAGGTACGCAGATCTTCAGATGTTAGTGCCGTTCCAAATACAGTACTCTGTGGCGCACTTAACGGAAATTACATCAGCTGCGCGGCCACGTCACCCGCCAAACACACGTGAATCCATTAGACATTCTCTGATTACGTCCACAGACAGTGTTGACGTCTAGCTATAATCCATGAGCGCGACTCAGCCTGGCTCCGCCTCTTCCACTACGTAGCTAAGATGGCTGCCGTTGTGTACGCAAAGTGTACACCGTTGCACACTCAGCGTTTTGGCCGTTTTGAGTACACATACGGGTCCTTTCAAGTGCACTTCTTTTGCCGCGATCATAATCGGAACACCCTACGTACTCAAACTAAGTATACTAATTCTGCGTTCCATTTGTCTCGGAAACTCGTCGCCCGAGTTGTACTGACGCGAGAACGTGACGTCACTTCCTGGGTCGTACTACTTATAGAGCGTAACAGTGACCGCCCCCTTTTTAACAGCTCCGGTGCCGGAAGTAAATTTCCCATGCATTTATCTCGTCCACTTTTCGTATAATCCTTATAAAAAGAGTATTAAGCCTTAAACCAAGCCAATCGTTCGTTATGGTAGTCGTGACCATATTATGTTTGATTCGGGATGAGTAGTTCCTCACTCGGTCAACAAAATCCGGTTTTTTTTTTTTTCTTCCGTTTTCCAAATTCTTTTTATGCCCGAATCAAACATAATATGGTCACGACTACCACAACGAACGATCGGCTTGGTTCAAGGCGTAATACTCTTTTTATAAGGATTATACGAAAAGTGGACGAGATAAATGCATGGGAAATTTACTTCCGGCACCGGAGCTGTTAAAAAGGGGCGGTCACTGTTACGCTCTATAGTGTTCCATTTGTCTTTGGACATTACAAGTCAGAAAGAACATGGACGCCACCAGTGTAGCAGCTGCGTGATATGCAGTGTGATATGTTTTTAGCCACATTAGCCTATTTAGCAAACCAGTTCGAAAACAAAGCTTTACATTGTATTGCACGCACAGCAAAACAGTGCAATGCATAAATTGGTGACCGGACTAAAGCAGCAATGTAAACAAGTGTGTAAGAGCATTTAAAATCAACTTTAAAACGACCAACGTAGTACAAATACAAAGAAAATACATCTCAACTTAGTGAACTATGGGCGTAGCCATCTTTGTTTTCCAAGTCGTATGTTCCGCTTTGTTCAACTCGGTGTACTGTACTCTGAAGGACCCCGAGTTGGACGGCGTATATTACGACCAAAAGGGGGCGTGTCTCGGAAAATGTCGCGAGATAGCTGCGAGATTTACCACTTTCCAACTCGGGCGACGAGTTTACGAGACAAATGGAACGCAGCATAAGTACGGGAAGTATGGATATCGGAACACGGCCCAGGAGAGAGCCACTGTCATGGCAGCATATAACATCTGCTCGGCGAATACCATTGTGCCATCTCCAATAAACGCATATCTCAACCAACATCTACCCGTGTCCCACCCAGCAAAAGTCACTTAGTGTGGTAGGGTGAACTTCCACAAAACGTTATCAACATCATTTTGTAATGCGAATTGATGCATGTTCAAATATTTCACAACAGTGAGCTAGCAAACTTTTTTTTCGAAAATAAATAGATGAACATACTATTTTATCACCATAGGCTTCAACTAGTCTCACTTCACTAATAAAAGCACTGAACTCAATGACGGCTTGTAAATTCCCTGATCGATCACATTTTCAGGGTGCGATAGATGATAGCTTTTGAAGGTCTGGGTTTATGTATATGTATACAAAATATAATTCAATACATCTATAGCTTACCTTCCATCCAAGCAGGTCAGCAAGAGCCAAACAGCCCTCATCACACGTACTGATGTGAGCCACATCCCTAGAGAGGGATAAAAACCATAGCATAGCATCATAAAAATGATCACCCCAGTACTGATTTGACCCAATAACCTGTGTTTGGTTATTTGATCATTTTATTTTGATTCATCTTTATTAATAACTTTATTATTATTTAATTATTTAGATTTATTGATGTGATGTAATGTAATCAGTTAATTGAGAGTGTTTGTGGAAGCCGTTCATTTAGTGACAGAGTGAGAAAGAGAGAGAGGGAGTGAGACAGACGCAGAGAGAGAGATAAGGGGGTCACATTAAAAATCTCTTTCCAACAGGCTAGGTGGTGCACGTCCACCTCTCTCACCTGTAAGCCTTGTCCGAGTCAAAGTCCATCCCTCCCCCAAAGCCTAACACCCCAAAGACTGGGTCGGCCTGTGGGCAGAGGGAGAGAGAGGGAGAGAGACAAACACAGAAACATTGATTGTTGGTGATGTAAATACAGAGGAGCAATAAGATTTTTTTGTAGAGGATTAAAATGTGACACGAACATACCTGTCCTGCCTTCTCCATGTTAATGAGCAGTCTAGGACAGCCCTTGGAAACTCTAGACCACACAGAGATACACCCTTTCATAACAAATTCTCATCCTAAAACATTACACTTGACTGGTGTGTGTATACATTAAATTGGTGTAGCTGGCAACCCTACTACTTTACAAGCCACATAAAATGAACAATAATGCAACAGATACATACACAAATCAAGTCAAATAAAGTGAATAGCCTTAGTTGTATGCACTGTGAGCTTTAAAATTCGCCAGTACCTGCCCACTAGCCCGGCGAAAGGCTGGACCTGCAGAGACGTTCCCATGATGATGAGGAGGTCACACTGAGGGAAGTCCTGAAGATTTCAAACAAAGACAGAAACAAAGGAAGTGTCATCTGAATGTAAGGGCAGACTTACACTAGTGCCTACATTCATAAGCACTGCCTTATGAATACTGCCTCTCACCATCTTCATGGAAGCGAAAAATCTGACTGGTAGACTCTCTCCAAAGAAGACGATATCTGAAGGGAGAGAGAGAGGATATGTACTGACATGCAGCGAGATAGAGAAAGGGAGAGATTTAACAAAGAGACGATATGTAGTGAGAAATAAAGATATGGACAGTTACATTTAGAAGGATAGTGACTAACCTGGCTTGACCAGACTGCTACACTTGTCACACTTGGGGGTGGCATCCGAAAAGATCTTCTCTGCAAGCGGGGTCGAGATAGGACGTTAGGAGTCATAAGATATTCCGCTAACTTAAAGCTTTAACACATGCTTAAAGCATGTGTTAGAGCAACACAGACCATATGAACCATTCAAAAGCCATCAGATTTGACATGAGGCAACAACAAGATCACCCAGCCGTCACCACCACACAAAGCACACCTTTCATCCACTCGAGGTTGTACTCTTTGCGGCAGGAGAAGCTGACACAGTGGGAGGTGAAGAACGTTCCATGAGCCTCGATCAGGTCGTCTCCTTGGAGACCGGCCACCCGTTCCAGGGTGTCGATATTCTGGAGGGAGGAGACACACAGTGATCAGTGGGCCTTGTCCACTGAGCGGCCATCTTGGTGCAAAACACTAGCTGCACGGGAGAACTTAATGGGGAATTACGCATTCAGTTCCCTTTTAGAACCAAGATGGCCGCTAGGTAAATAAGGCCCAATAACCGAACAATGCTACACATTTCTGTGTGCAGAAGGTCAGCTGTGCATGCGAGTGCAACTGTAGCTTAGCGCTACAGTAACATAATAATATGACGAATGATGACATGTCTAATAGGCAGCATTAAAGTAGTACCCCAGTTTACTGATCTTGTGGTCAAAGTCTCAACAGTGTAATCACATTTTATTCTGTTTGACCAGTGAATAGTTCACATTCTTAATATTGCTTTTGCTGTGCTTATCATACCTGTGAGTAGCAGCGCCTTAGCAGTCCCTTGTCCTTGAGCATCTTCATGAAGTAGTGACACACTGTGGGCTGAACACCGCTGACATTTATCAACCATAAAACATACAACAGCAATACTCCACAACTAGTTTGCCAGCTAAAAGTCTGTTATAATGTGCTTCTCAAGTCAGACTTACCTAGTCAAGATGTAAAAAGCATTAGCATTAACACATTTGACATCCCAATGCTAATAAAAAAGCAGATGTACACAAATCAGACATAACTTTCTTCCAGGTGCTTGTCTAATAGTGAATTGGTGCCAGAGACGAGAGTAAACTAGTGTTGGGAGATGGAATAGCAAGGCTATTTACCTTAAACTGTCCTGGGTAGAGCTCCCTAGCCAGGGCAAAAAACGGCTCAGGATGTTTCTGAGATACGCCACAGCAAGGCAGAGACAGAAGAAAAGAGCAATTGTAATGGGGTGACAATAAGGCAAAGTAACTTCCTTCATTGTCCCAGTAGGTCAAAGTGGTTAAAATCATTTTATTTTTCCCACGATCATGTTTACTGCACCTTGAAGTAGTCAATCTGAAAGATGGCCTCTGGATAAGGCAGTTTATATTTCTGCAGGTTGGCATAGAGTCCGGTCCCTGGGGAGCGAAAGTCTGGAATCCCAGCCGCTAAGACGGGAAAGGAAAGCAAAAAAGAAAAAATCCAATAAAAGCTCTATTGCACTTATTGGGAATTAATAGTACTTTCCCTTGCTGTCCATGCTGTATAAAAGAAAGGATAGCTAAACATATTATGGTGCACCAAGAAACTTGTTCTATTAACATCCTTGCTGTACCGACTGATATATTGTTGTTTTACTTTCTACTAAGTCGCTTTGGATAAAAGCGTCTGCTGAATGCCCTAAGTGTAATAACATTTCCAATTGAAAGATAAATGTACCACATGGTCTTGCCTGAAGATATGCCATATGATACTAAGATAATGTACTCATCATACTTACATGTGGATATCCCAGCTCCCACCATGCAGACTATGTTTTTACCTGTTAGGGGAGGACCACACAACTCAGTCATCAAGTTGAAGATGAATAGTGTTTGGAAAGACAATAGCTCACACTATGTCGACTAGGATATTGAAAAAAGAAAGATGGTAAACTATATTATCTACACACAAAAAAAAAGGTGAGGTTTACATTTGCCACTCTGTATATAATGCGCCACCCCTTCCAAGGTGAGCTCATCTAGAACCTTCTCCGCTGAGCCCAAGCCCAAGGTGCTGGAGAAGAGGTTACGCAGAAAGTCCACTAAGGGAGAAATAAACACAAACTAAGTTTGATAAAATGTAATAATTGTATGTTGAATTTAATAATGAAACTATAATTGGTCAATGTCGAAGGACAAAGTATAATTGATGTGAGCTGCAAATAAGAATTAATTTCTCCAATTTCGCCATCTATAACGGAGCACTAAAATGTTGGACAGTACTCTCTGTTGCTCCACAGGCCTCGTCCTCACTGCTGTCTTCAGATTGGTTCTGCAAAAAGGGATCAAAAGCTGTGTGTCACTACTGTAACTAATGTTAATACACATGTTCACATGTACTAGATGACACAGGGCCTCATACAAGAACCACAGATTTATGCTTAAATCATTAGCATTTTAACACATTCACAAAAATCTTTGTATTTATAATTTTTATCTCATATTGCGAAGGCTCAAGATTAGAATAACTGATTACTAGGATTGGTAATCGCTGAGTGGGCATCGATCAGAATGCAGACATGGGTTGTGTAGCCTATCCAGTCTTGTTCATTCAAGATTGTGGCGATACACTTGTGTGTTTCCGGATGAGTGTGTGCTTGGTCTATGGACGCACACTCAACTAACCCCAATCCTTACAAGTTTAATATTACTAAACATGACATGATTCATATTTGTTGTTTTGCAGTATTAATATCAACACCTCAAACTGAATGGTCACATCATGCATCGCTTGCCTTGCCAAGCCATCTTTTGGGAATTGACGTGTTATTTTTCAGCTTATCATTATAGTGAAGCTGTTCTATTCTGTTGAAGGTAGCACTCGGAGAATGAATAAAGTATAATAGCAAAATGATTTATGACAGACAACAATCGTACATGCGATCCAGGAGTAGGTTCATGGAGCCACTGACACTTACATTTTAACACAGAGTATACATACTAAAACATGTGAGCGACACCTCCTCTTCCTGTCGGCAGACAGGCCCTTCCAGGAATAGCTATGTCTCAACATCATTTTGTGTACCGGCCAAACTGATAGGCAACAGATAGCAGGGCGCCATTCCTGTTTAATCTCTAGGTTAAACATCAGCTGGGTGTGTGGGGGCCTTCCTCGTGACCCTAGGTCAACACACACAGGATGACTGCTCAGTCACGGTGTACGTATAAGATGAGTAGGACCATGAAGTCCCAGACACAGACCACTGGGTTCTCCATCAGCTGAGAGGGCCTTCCTCCTGACCCCTGCAGGGGTCCAGCCTTAGGGGCCGGACCGCAGACAGCAGGACGCAATACCCAATGTGTCTGGACTCAGTCCCAGTTGAGAGGGGCATCCGCCTGACCCCCCCCCCCCACACACACACACACACACCACCACCACCAAGTTCATTTTTAATTAACTTAATTTAATATGATTGTTATTATGACATCAGAATCTATTTTAAAATTTAAAAGTGTTTTTATTTCGGACACAAAATTTGAAAGTGTTTTCCGCTCCTTTACCTCAGTAGGTGCTGTTAATATATAATAGGCCTACTATATAATAATAATATATAATGCATTTTCTTTATTGATTTCCGAAATGAGGACTCCGCACTCGTTGCCTTATTTTATGAATGGCGCTACAGCAGACGTGGGGGCGGAACGGAGAGTCATCCAGTTCACGTACTGTTGACATTTAGGACCGTTTCCTGCACGTTTACCAGCAGCACTAGCTGGGTCTGACGTGCTGTCACAGTCATACGAGGCGTACGTACGCACACAACTAAGATCCGGTGAAGAGATAAATACGCAAATGTTGTTGCATGATGCCCAATGTTTTGCTAGGTGGCCCTACTGTCGCTGCTCATTTATTTTCTCTTTTAGTTGCAATGATATGATTACCCCTGGTTCCTCTTCTTCTGCACAGCAGTCCTCCCTTTCTTCCTTCTGGGGGAATTCTTCACAATGCGAATACACAAAAGAAAACACACATTATCTTGTAAACACATCGTTATCAGTGTCATTAAAAGGCTGGCTAGGCTAACGCGCTGACAGCAGTCAGATATCCAATATATCCAAACACCAAAACCCCGACGACATTTCAAAACAGGAGATCACCATACCTGCAGCATCAGACATTTATTCGTCTGCTGAGGCCCTCAAAACACCGTTGTCCTAATCTCTCTAAACAGACGCCCGCTAAAGCCGACCTGGTTCCGTGAGATCCCAGTTAAATACCACTTTCCCATCAATCGCCTGCTTGTTGGTCAGGTTGTTATTGTCCGTCGCTAAATGGGTCCGTGTGGGTCGCTGCGGGCGGCACGAGGTTCCGCTTTTCTCTAGAGAGTGTCGCGGTTTGTTTTGCAATTACAATTATCAAGAAGCCATTTTTAAAAACTATATCAAGGACAATATGTTACTTTCGTGATCAATGGCAGCACTGACACTGAATGGTTTTGATTAGCAGCTACATTCATCTGTATTGTAACTTTGCCAAGTTTATAGACAGAGTAACAAAAAAATAAAAATAAATACATACAAGGTAACAGATGTTTATTCCTTGTCATTTATCACCATGTCCCAGTCCTACTTGCCTTGTCTCTTCAACCTACCATAGGGTCTGGTATTTACTGCAGCACAAAGCCATCTCCTCACAAGGGATTTGATTACAGGCTTATACCTCAGTTAATACGATTCCAAAAGTATTTTGAAAACATTCAGACCGCAACAGCCGTAACAGACCGCATGGTGGTCTGTTACAAACAATTTTACAGGTACATATTGCAAAAAAGGAAAATAAAATGGCTTATGTGATGAAATCTTTATTTTCAAATGTATTTACAAAATACACATTCCAATTTCACAATCCAAAAAAAATACTACAACAACATTACGACCCTCCTGTACAGTCAGACTTGACATAGGACTGCATTAATTATCCAATTCCAATCACTCTTGTCCATCTCACATGAGTTGTCTCCTCGTGATCCTTGTCCCTCAGCCCACAGCCGGTGCAGCTGACCAGATGACGCCGCTCTAAGTGCGTGTGTTATTCCCATACAGGCTCCCAGGGCTCCCCTGATTCTCTGACCTATGACCCCTGGCCACTCCTCATGCCATGGTGCTACCGCTGCCCGAGCCTGAGTTTATCTTCCCCGTAGTTCTCTTCCCTCTTCCTCTTCGTTCCCGCCCACCTGCGTGAAGCTGAGGTCGTAGCCCATGGCGGTGACTTGACAACGCGGCAGCATCTCCTCCAGCAGGATGATGACCAGACCGGGGCTGCTGAGCCTGGGCAGAGATGACACGTTCAGGCGACGTAGCCCCCTGCAACACACACGAAGCAATCGAAATGAACAATGAACAATTGGCCCATTTTAATCAATGGGACGAACTAATTACTAAGTTACTAGTGCTTTACTATAGTATATATAGTATCTATTTCAATAGTTACTAGTAACTTTTTAAATGGTATTTGTGACTTTTTATGTACTAGCACTTATTCATTAGACACTAGGAACTATTTGAATCGTTGCTAGTATTACAAAAAGTTAAATTAAAATAGATACTACAAGTAACTATTGAAATAGTTACTAGTAAATAAAATATAAATATAACTTTAAATGAGTGACTAGTTCATCCCATTGATGAAATGACAACACAGCTTGCCATATGACGAACCTGGGTGTTGAGATGTGTGTTGTGTGCGTATGAACTCACTTGAGGTTCCTCAGTGCCGCTAGCCCTCCTATAGTGATGTGTGGACAGTAGGAGATGTCCAGCTCCTCCAAAGTGTCCTGGAACACATGGAGCCTGGCCAGGGCCCAATCATCCACCTCATGGCAGCCCCGTAATGTCAGGGTGCGCAACGGGTTCCCCACTGGTGAACCCACAGCACAGGAGGACCAAATGTTAGCATAACCCGAGACAGCGCTCACTCTGCTAATTGAATTCAACTTTCAAAAAAGGATTTCAGAGGAAGAAAACTATTTAAAAATTACAATGGAGTGAAGAGAAACAAAATGTACCCAAGTTTGCCAGTCCGATTTGGTTGATGACTGTGTGGCTCATGTCTACTTCCTCCAGTGCGGAGTCTTTATGGTTCACAAAGTCCCAGCTAAATTTGCCTCTGCTGTCTGAGCGAAACCACTCTGACTGGCCTGCATACCTAAGGGGGGGCCACATGGTATTTTGTAGGCACATGTTCTTTTTACATCAAATATAGCAATCGTCTTTCATTTGAGCAGTTCAACTGAACTTTGGTCAATACGTTTTGGTACTTGTAACAAAGGGAACACGTTCAAGACAAGTGTGTGTGTGTGTTTTGTGTAAGACCACATGAGAGTCTTCTTTAATAAACAATGTAATAAAACAATAAACAACCTATTTAGAAGAAGGTTCTCGCTTGTCTTGAAAGTGACTTGAGATCGATTCATTCAAAAAAAACATGTGATGATGCGTCAAGTGAAAGAGGTACCAACCTAAATGCTCCCTTCATATTCAGGACAAAGTAGGCTGATGCTATGTTCTCTCCATATTGCTCCTTGGTGAAATGGTAGTAACTGTGCAGAAAAAAAGCAATCGTATATATGATAAGATTACATGGTTAGACACATATCTGTTGTGCTTTGTCAGCATCTTAAAAAATAACACAATTCAAGATAGTCGCCTTTCATTGATCAGCAGTTAGCTTGTATGCATTGCATTAGCACCTACCCTAAGACCTATGTATTGCTTGGCCTTTATAAAACACTGTTGTTGTTGTGTGCTCTGTGTTTATGTTCAAATGGGGTTGAGCTCCTACACACACACACACACACACACACACACACACACACACACACACACACACACACACACACACACACACACACACACACACACACACACACACACACACACACACACACAAACACACACACACACACACACACACACACACACGCACATATTGCCAACCCAAGCATTCAACTAACCCTACATAACTGGGTACAAATCCAATCCATGAATTCAATTCTACATTTTCACTATAGAGGTCAGTCAGTCTGTCCATCCACCATCTTTCCAAATGTACTACTCTAGGACATGGATGGTGGAAATGTTCCATTACACAGTTTTATTCCTGATATCATATTTAACATGGACCATACAGGCTGACTGATTTGGTAAACGTGTGTCGTAAGTTCAAGATGGTGTGGTCTCGTCCTTACGCATTCTTTTTCTTCAGTGCCTTGCTCTTTAACTGACTCCTCCAGTTGAGGAGAAACTCAACGTCATAGAAACGCTGCGTGAGAGCCAGGAGCAGCCTTTTGTACACCGAGGGTGGCGTCGCCGCGCTGCCACTCCACAGTCTCCTCCTCACACACAGATGGAGAGATGCCTGTTTACAGCATCGCTGCAAGGACTGTGAAGTAAACACATGGAGTTAAACACATGGAGTTAAACACATGGAGTTAAACACATGGAAGTAAAGACGTGGAGTTAAACACATGGAGTTAAACACATGGAGTTAAACACATGGAGTTAAACACATGGAAGTAAAGACATGGAAGTAAAGACATGGAGTTAAACACATGGAAGTAAAGACATGGAGTTAAACACATGGAGTTAAACACATGGAAGTAAAGACGTGGAGTTAAACACATGGAAGTAAAGACGTGGAAGTAAACACATGGAGTTAAACACATGGAAGTAAAGACGTGGAGTTAAACACATGGAAGTAAAGATGTGGAAGTAAAGACGTGGAGTTAAACACATGGAGTTAAACACATGGAAGTAAAGACGTGGAGTTAAACACATGGAGTTAAACACATGGAAGTAAAGACGTGGAGTTAAACACATGGAGTTAAACACATGGAAGTAAAGACGTGGAAGTAAACACATGGAAATAAAGACATGGAAGTAAAGGCATGGGGTTAAAGACATGAAGGAAAGACATGGAAGTAAACACATGAAGGCATGGACATGGAGTTAAAGACATGAAGGAAAGACATGGAAGTAAACACATGAATATGGAGTTAAACTGATTGCCACCCGTTTCAAGAAACAGGTATACTGAAATACATAATAGATTCCCTTCATTAAACACCATTAGTATGATCCATAACCATGCCTAGTAAATGTACCTCAATCAAATGCCTTTAAACAATTAAAAATAGGTGTAATGGGTGCAGTGAAGCTGTTGAAGCCTGCCTAGGTCATGTACTTAGCAGCCAGCAGGTCCGTATAGCACTGACCTAATATCTAAATACTGTCAGTTCTGTAGAGAGCCAGGTAGCCAGTAACGCAGCACCACGTCGTATCTATGAGGTTTGTATTTTAAGAATCTATATTATACGAATTAACAGTAACGTGTTTTCAGAAAGTTATAAACTTGTCATTTGCAATTGTTAGAGTTGTTGGCTCTGTTAATGAACTGCAGAGTAACCTTACCATCAACGGGGCAGCCATGTTGTTGACGGTCCTGTAACCAAACCGAGAGCCGGAAGGGACAAACGTTGCGCTTTCGACCAAAACTACGAGGCAGTTCAACATTTCTTCACTAGGGGTCAGTGTCACCCTCTCCATTTATTAGATTTGGCAAATACTAATCTAGAGCATCATTCAGGTAGGCATTTGATTATTGTCATGGGAGAAGCGGTTTGATTTTGGCCTATTTGCAATTATGCCTACTTTATTACTGTTATACAGTTAGTGTGCAAAGTACAGCTCATGCGTGCAGTCATTCTTATGCATCTCTGAAACCATTCTTCACATCTGACCGATGTGTGAATGTCTGACCACCAGCCACACAAACAGGCCTCCATGCTACTGCTGCTCTCTGCCTCTGATACCATCAGAGTCACCATGTTGTCCTCATGTCTTCAACGTTTTACACAAGTGCACGTGTGTATGTGTGCGACTCTCCCCCGGGGACCCTCATCATCCCACTCGCAGTGTTCTGACGGCGACAGACGGCTCTTACACCTGCTGGTGCACAAGACAATTAGGAAATCAGGTCCACCTCATTTTCACTTGTGCGGCATGCATGCGTGTGTGTGTGTGTGTGTGTGTGTGTGAGAGAGAGAGAGAGAGAGAGAGAGAGAGAGAGAGAGAGAGAGAGAGAGAGAGAGAGAGAGAGAGAGAGAGAGAGAGAGAGAGATGAAGGATTAATAATGCACCAGGAGATAGAGGAAGGGCAGATGGAGAGAGAGAGCGGTGTAGAGCATGGCAGGGTGAAAGATTAAGGTCGGTCTGGTGGAGCTGAAATCACTGTCGAGAAAATGATGTTTAGTGAATGATAACACAATGTTCAAGATGTTGTAATTGTTTGATGGCAGCACACAAATCACTCTAAAATAGACTCTTAATTTAAAATGACAAAAATGATTGTTAAATAACAGACGGAGTCGATTTATGGTCGTCTTGTAGCCAAGTGTGTGTGTGTGTGCGTGCGTGCGTGCGTGCGTGTGTGTGTGTGTGTGTGTGTGTGTGTGTGTGAGTGAGTGTGTGTGTGCTGGTGTTCATGTTGATTGTCAGATTCATTCACTGAAACTACCATCCTGACATGAGCATACATTGAGAATAATGATCTCATAAGAATCACTTTGAGCATGAGAAGCCAAGTAGTCCTACCAACTAAAATAACAGCAGGCAATGACCATGTATTCAATGTGATGTCAATTTATTTAACGATACATTGCCATGTTTCAAACATTATATCAATATAAATATGAATATGTTTAGTTCAACGGAAATTCTATTTTTAAAACTTAACTTTTACAAACTATGCATTTGCATTAGTGTGTACTGTGGTCTCTTATATATGTATTCATCCACCCTTATGTGTATGTATGCTTATTAATTATTTGTTGCACTTTTACCCTGCTGACAAGCAAAGCACACATATCTTGTTTAAATTAGACTATGACTTATAGTTACCCTATGGAGAAAAAAAACAGTTTGAAGTAGAACATCTTAATTAAAATCATAACTCATAAATAACTTATAAATAGCATCAGTATTACCAACACAATTTCATGACCAATATATCCCTGACAGAGTTTAGCAGAAATCCAAATTACAGTACATTGCAGCTGCCCTATAAAATGTGAGTTATGATGTGTTATAAGAGGATGTCTAAATGTAGCTCTCAGCAGACTGTTGCTAAACGTTCTCTCACGTTCTGTGTCTGCGTTGCCTATTAGCAAGTGAGGTCACAGGACCTTTAATAGCTGCTCCCTTGTGACTTTACACTATTTGCTGTGCAACTGCTTTTAAAGAAAGGTACAGGAGGAAGGCCATTAGCCTCTGGTCTCTCTCTCTCTCTCTCTCTCTCTCGCGCGCGCGCGCGTGCTATCGCTCCACCTCATGCTTTTTGTTTGTCTCTCAGTCACAATAACGACAAATGCAAAGGAGTTAACACATGAATGCTATTCATTGGAAATTGCAGCTACTTTTGTGTGCCTCTGTGCCTCACACACACACACAGACCATATTCAAAATTATAATTGAATCGTGTGTGTGTGTGTGCATGCACAAAGACACCACATGCACACACACAAAGAACTACAATGACGATTCAATTATCATTTTAAATACGACGATACGGAGCCTCACATTACAAGCCCCCATGCAGACTTAATCACAGCAGAAGCGTGTGTGTGTGTGGCAGGGGGTGTGGTAGGTGGGTAATAAATCAGTGAATATATACTCAGTGTAGCTAAAAATAGCATTTAAAAAAAAAATTGAATTACTGATCATTATTCATTAGTTCTAATGTAAGCCAATCCACTCTATTATAGGGGAAAGAAATGCAAATTGCATGCACAATGATAAGCAACATGTCACTCATTCAGCCGTTAATGATGTGCACATATTGGATCATATCAGTATTCTCCTTTGAGTGACTGGCCTCAAATTGTGTGTGCTCCTTTTACATGAACTGAATTGAAAATTGAATGATATTTCTTGCGACCCCAACTTCTTATATTTAGGAAATTTGTTTGCATATTCAGGACCTTTATGAGACCTGTCACACCTTTTACATGTTTTATTTTTTATTTTTTAATCAAAAATGCACTATTACATTTATTTTTTGCTTATAAGTCAGCAATCTCCTGCGACCCCTTATGCATACCAGGCGACCCTAAGTGGGCTCCCGACCCCAGGGTTGGTGAACACTGGTTTATGACAACACGTATACTGTAGCAGGTGTGTGTGTGTATTTGTGTGTGCATGCGTGTGTGTGTGTGCGTGCGTTTTAGTGTGGATCAGTATATGTGTGTGTTTGTGCGTATGTGTGTGTGTATCCGTACATCTGCGTGCATGTGTGTGTGTGCATGTGTGTGCGCGCATGAGTGGGCTCGTGTAAACACCATCTGATTGCCATCTTCTTTTTCATGCATTTGTAGCAATTTCCGTTGACAGAATTAATTGCCATGGTGACGCCCAGCGTGCAGTTCCAGCCTATCGTTATTCAGATTACGCAAATATACTATTATGTTGTACGGAGCTGTCACTCAAAATAGCAAACGGACGGAATTAGCCGGCGTAGGCTCACTCGACGTAAAGCAGAAAATATTTCAGTTTGAAAATAAATTAGATTTTAAATAGACTATATTTCTCTCATTGTGTTGTTCAGAAAATTAGAGCATAATTATGGTTGTGCAACAACAGGAGTAGACAAACCATGCACAAATATAACTGCATGCAACACATATTTCTCACACACACATAAGCACATGCACAAACATGCATGCACACACATGGATACACACGCACACACACACACACACACACACGCACACGCACGCACACACACACACACACACACACGCGCACGCACGCACACACACGCACACACACACATACATACACATACACATACATACACATACACATACACATACACACACGCACATACGCAATGTGATTAAAAAAAAGATACAATGTAGTTATTTTTGTTCTCCATTGTATGTGACCCTGGGGCTCGACAACATAAAGCAATTAGTAACCAGGGCAAGGTTAGTGTTGAAACTCTAGAGAGCTGATGCAGAAGATAAAAGTCACTGCAGACACGTCTGCTTTATATGCAAACTGATCGACCCGTAAAGAAGTATTTCAGACGTACATATGTGCTATGAAGTGCAATGATTACATTCTGTCCCATAGAGTCTTTAAGTTTAGAGTCCTTCCCCCCTCTCCTTTCCTCGTACTCACTCCCATCACACTTTATATAGGCCTAGCCTACTGTATGTCTCTCTCTCTCTCTCTCTCTCTCTGTCTGTCTCTCGTGTCTCTTCATAGAGATGTGACTGTGCATACTGTGTATGAGTATCCCCACTGGATGAGAGAACTTTCCAAAGTGTTAGCTACATGGCTGCAGATGAATAATGCAGGAGATATAAAAGGCTTTTATCTGTATGGCTGCCGCCTGAGCTATGATACATTACATAGGTTGCAAGCGACTTGTTCGTGTCTGTGGCTGTCCCCTCATGGACCCTTTCCTTTTTCCTTTTTCCTTTTTTTCCCTCTTGCATCAAGAGAGCTGCATACCCAGAAATACTAAATGTACTATACTAATACTAAAAGTCATACCACATTCACATGGACCCTGCTTGATGACTACTTTAATGGGTCCTGCAAGCTATGGCACAGACTGAGAGGTCAGTGGCTGAGTTAAACAGAAGAGGTACAACAACATGTCGCCGGTGCATCAGGCAAACAGCAATGGCAATGCACTAACACTAAACCATGTGCACCTTGCTGGCTTAAGTCTGTGAGTGAGTGGTTAAAAAATAGTAAACCTTCTTAAAGGATTTAATGTACAATAACACTATAAATAGCTACAGGAACTATCCCGATATTGTGAATTTTGGACACAATCGTGACCAGGAGTTTAGCGTATAGGGCCTACTTCTTTTTAAAAGCAGCTTCTCTTTTGCTCCATTCACTACTTATTCGTTGATTCTTCACAAAATATGACAATATGAGGTTATTCAACACCCTGTGACCACGTCATCGCATAGGCCGTACTTCGTCTTTTTATTTCATATTCATTGTTCAATTCCTGCTAAGCATGTTTTTTCCTTTGTTTCCCAGCAGTCCACCACGAGAAAGTCTTTTGAAGTATAAATTGATTTTGTGCAGCCTATTATGTTTTCTTTCCACGTATTTTAGTCTAATCCCATGCTCTGTCCACGTCAGCAGAACAGCCCCCCCCCCCCTCAGATAGCGTGATATGCGCACAAAAGCTATCAAGCGCGCACTCACATACACACACACATAGCAGCAGTGGGAGTGAAGACATTGTCAAAATGCAAATGTGAATCCAGAAACCAGTTAGGATCATGCATGGTTTATAACCTATTCACATTCCTTGGATTTTCATTTCCTGTCTCATCAATCAGCGTGCGGAGTCGGTCCTTGTGGACTTCATTAAGCTGATAATGGACTTTCTGTGCTCTATGTCAGAGGGGAGAGTAACTACCTCGGGTTAAGCCATGATAAGTTATTCCTGTTTCCCCAACCCTCTCTCTCCGGACAGAACCACAGACAGAAGAACCACCACCGCTGGCCCAGACGGTGTGCTGATGTCTGTCTTTACCTGACCGACGCACCGGCACGCCAGCTCTATCCCGCTATAAGGGCTGTGACATCATCTGGCCAGACTCCCCCCGGATCACCGGGACCCGTGGCCTCCCAGGTGATAAACCGATTAGTGACATACATGGTGATCCAAGCCACAGACAGACGGCGTGTGTGTGTGTGTGCATGTGTGAGGAGCGTGTGTATGTGTGTGTGCGTGTGTGTGTGTGTGTCTGCGTGTGTGTGTGTGTCTACGTGTGTATGTGTGTGTGCGTGCGTGCGTGCATGTGTGTGAGTGGAGGAGTGAGGAAGCATGAGGTGGCCAACCCTGAATAAGCTTGATTACGTGTAAAGAGACCATCAATCAGCTTGTTCAGAGCGGAGGGACTTGAAATGTATTGCGGCCTATATTGTCTACTTCTCTCTATATCCATGCATAGCGATGTATGGTTTGGAATCGTTGGGTTGTGCTGATCTCCTCTTCCCTCTTTGAACCCAACCGAAGACATGAATGTGACAAAGGAATATAAACAGTTCAACAAAGATGAGATGACATCATCAACTATACAACTGAGGGGGAGGAAGTCCACTCATGTTTATCCAACCATGCAGGATTTGTGGTTCCTTAAACAGTATCATGTGCTCTCATTCGCACACCGATGCATTCATGGTGTCTCTCTCTTAAACCTCATTCTGCTACTCTACTTTAATAAAACAACAGTCCTGCAGACCCAAGAAACCAACCTCAGAACAATAAGCCAACCTATTGGTTGTTTGTTGAACCTCTTCCATGAAAGGGTCCTAAAGGTGATTTGAAGACATCACAGACACATAAGACACATTAAGTGCATTTAAGGGGCACTCCAAACATGATCTAAAATGGCTTTCATTTGTATGTGTTTGTATATTTGACCCATTAAAACATCATACCCAGTTAATGTGGGCAATTTTGCATGTGTGTGCACGTGAGTCTGTGATAAATTAGTCCCACAGCACTCCCAGGTTTCATCCCGTTGTTGTGAATGTCAATCCTCATCACATCTGGAATTATAACTCTCTCTTCATCTTTCTGTCTCCTTGTGTCTGTCCATCACCCTCTCAGTGTTGTTCCTTCCAGCTTTGACCTGCTCCTAAAAAAAAACCATTTATTCACGCTGACATAGCCAATGTTTTTTTTTTATCCTCTTCCCTTTTTTTCACCTTTGGCTATCTGTCTTATCCACCCATCCACTCATCCTTCCATCCAGCCATCTGTCCATCCATCTGTCCACCCCTCTCTTTCTCACTGTATCCGGTCTCTTTTCCTGCTTCTACTGCAATCCCATTACACCTCAATAACACCACACAGACACATGATGAACAGGACCATCAATTGGTTTTGTAGGCCCAGTGGTACGAGAGATTTATTTTTCGAGCTTAGCCTTGGCCCAGCGTGATTGAAAAAAATAATAATTTATTAAAGTTGAGTATCTCAAGACGTCAGAAACATGCTGTCTACCCCCCCCCCCCCCCCCTTCTCCTCCCACCACCACCACTACCACCACCAGTGCACCAATGCACCCCTGGCCCTCCTCCATCATGCATGCCATCATCAGAGCACGACATGGACCCTATACTCTGTCATGCGGCGGCGGCGGCGGTGGTAGCATGGAGGATGAAAGCTAATTAGCCGCACGGCTTCTCAAGTCCTCATACATTATATGTGTGTGTGCTCTCTGATGGTGCTTCTCGTGACATGTGAGCACCACCACCACCCGGCAGAGACTGGACAGCTGTGTGGAGAGGAGACACGAAGGCTGCCGTCATCCTTACACGCTCATCTCACGCACCCCCCCCACACACACACACACACATACATACACACACATACATACACTAATCTCACCACCCCCCGTTCTCTCTCTAGCTCTCACTATCTCTCTCATCTCTGATGACTCTTGCTAGTTGCCTCCCTCATTATTTTTAAAGCGGGTTCTTTTTTTGTCTTCCTTCCTTTCATTGCTTATCGCTAATCTTTCTTTTGTTCTTCCTCCCAGCCTTCCTTCCTTGATTATCTCCAATCTCTCTTTCTTCCTTCCTCCCAGCCTTCCTTCCTTCCTTCGTTCCTTCCATCTTTCCTTGTTTATCTCCCATCCCCCGGTCTCGCTCTCTTCCTTCCTACCATGCTTATTTCCTTCCCTTTGTCCTTCATTCTACCTCATTTGTATGAATTTTGATCAGCCACTCATCCATGTCCTCAGGTGCCCCTTTTTGCTGTACTTTTTTAGATTTGTTTCTCCTCTCCTCTCCTCTCCACTCCCCTTATCATGCTCCTTGTATCCTGCAGGGGAAAAGGTTGAGTGCTGTGCCTGCCTTAGATTAAAAGAAAAACAACAACCGTGTTTGTGTGTGTGTGTGTGTGTGTGTGTGTGTGTGTGTGTGTGGGTATGTGATTAGTGTATACGCTGATATTTTTACACACACGTCTCGTTATTTTCTTTCTTGCCTTTCTTCTCTTCCACAGCCCTGATCCACCATTTAAATTAATGTCAGCACGCAAATGAAACTGGTAAATGGTGTAACGTGGAATTGCAACAGAATAAAGTAGGAAAGAAAGAACGAAAAGAAAGAAAGAAAACAAAACATGATGATTGTGGTGGTGGGTAAAAATAACGCATAACCTTGTCTAACCCTCCTCGTCGTCACATATTCTATTTCGATGCCATCTTTTCATACCTTTCCTGCTACATTTGTTGGTTATACACAGCGTAGGTGTAAATTAGGTGAGAACAATTTCAGAAATAGACAGTGCAGATGACTATGGCTGTGTGATTTGTCCTGAAATAGAGCAGCAGCATCTAACCCTGACCTGGCCTCTAGAAGTAAACCTGTGTACAGGGAGCTCTTACTGTCAGCCGATAGCTTGTTTGACCCGTGTTTGCCGACCCGGGTATTGATCCGGTAATTGCGTGCCACTCGGGAGTTTTAAACACATAAAGTATTCCCATCCCAGCTGTCAACATGTCGTGAAACAGCATCCCCACAGTCCATTCAGTCAATTAGCTTTGTTTTTCTGACTGTAAAAGTGCCGATATTGTGGGTTCATCTGTTGTTTAACTCACTCAGAGTATAACGTTGATGTTATTTACACAGAGAAAATAGCGGCCAGGGATTTCAACGGGCTGATCCACATAGCGACGGCTCGCATGTGTAGGCCTACCACAGCATTAGCACCACAGTGAGCTTAAACCCAAGGGACCGGCATCATCCGAGAATGGCGAAGACGACGCACGGTCGGTTTAATATCCAGATCACGATGGGGTGTCGTCCTGATATATTAGAACGTGTTAATAATGCAGTGCTGTAATATCAGTGGGTTCTCCTGTGCTCTCATCATGTGGCTCTTTTGATGTTGGACCCAAAGCAAACAATATATTTAGCAACTGTAATATGTATGAACAAGTTTGCGGCAGGAATGGGTTCTGTTAATAATTCAGGACCAAAGGAAATGTTCATGTAAATGTGTAAAATATTCATGTTAATATAACATTATGAATGGTGAATGGTAAAGCAAACGAGACAACATTGCATTCCTGCAATAATACAGACTTACACACA
>JAOPHQ010003440.1:117500-185000 GCA_030340625.1 Merluccius polli
CTTCCCTCACCAGAAGATGTACACATAAAACCCGGCAACTGTTTGACTATAGCCACCACTCGGCAGGAGTAGCCTACTGACATACAAGCAACGGTGTGTCTTCACTCTTCAGGCTGATACCTTTAAACTAACTTAATAGTGTGACAAAGTCTCTTAAGAAGTCTCTTTGTTTCTTGTTCTTTGTTGTTCTTTCAAGGTACAGTAAGAATACATGAACATGAGCTCATCAACTTTCTCCCTCTCACGTTCTAACAATGTACAACATATTCATAGTGGGAGGACATCAGTTTTTTGTATTTCCTTGTCTTGGTTTTGACAGTAATGAAAAGGTTCCTGGGGCCAGGCGACATGCCCTGTGGTCACGGCCACAGTGGCCCTTCAGAACAAGATAAACCAGTAAAGGAGCTCCCAACCCCAGCTGTCCTAATTGGTTTGACGTGTCCAAGGTGGTTCTTGCCAACCGGCTGAACAGATTAAAGGTGGAGGGTGAGTGATTTTGGACTGCAGAAGTGAACAGTACACCTCATGTTGGTCAGTGGCTTGCGTGCCTGAGAGCAACGTGCTACACTGTAAAATAGTGTCAAAAGTGTCATGTTCATGTTTTTGCATTGAAAGTCGTGACCACAACATTTTTGTTTTAACCAAATTTTGTACAAAAGTACAAAATTGGTAAAAAGAATTGGAAGCATTTTATGAATACTTTTGAATCACATTATATTAAAGATTAAGTGTAGCTGACACATTTAAGGAGGTATATTTTATATTTTGACAGTGTTTGTTTGACAAGGTTTGAATCCTGACCACCAAAAATAGAAAACGGCAAAACCCAATGAATATCTTGTGTACAATGTGAATGGATGCAATGTCGTATTTCAGCCAGCGGGGGGCGATATGTTATATGCCTACTAGAACATACTAGAAGCCCATTGCATACACTTCATGTCTTGCATATTTTTCACCCACGCTCAATCATACTTGTATTGATGTTGAACTCATTCAAAGTCCTACTCAAAAACAAATAGATATATTAGATATATTGCCTAATATTTACTTCCACTGATTTCAAACATAGACTGTATGAAATAGCTTTCAAATTAAGTATTGAAGCTACTGCCCTTCTACAAGTAGTTGTCCAGCTGTCAAACAGTTTACATTTTACGAGATATAGGGCTTTAAATGTGGTTCTATGGTGAACAACTCAGTTATGGGTCCACTAACATCTCTCAAACTGACATATGTTACCCTACAGATACCTTTCCAACAATGTATTTTGGGGGGGATCATAAAGATTTGGTCATTCCTGTCCTTAAGAGCATGCATGTTAAGTATCAAGTTGGTTGGATCAAATTATGCAACACATTTCTGAAAAAATACAAATAGGCTACAATACAACAGTAAGCAATACATAAAAATGGGCCCTTCAAGCTGAATTTATTTTATGGCGTTTTTCCATACACGTGCTGCTGGCTTGGTTTAACTTGGTTTGACTCGGCACGTCAGCCCAGCACAGCAGGGATTTGCATCTCCATGACAACAGGGCTTCCCGCTTGAAGGTGTGTCTTTAAAGGAGCTAAAGACGATATTCTGAACTGAAATATAGCAGCAAACAACTATTGGCTATGTAGAGATATAGTGGAGTAATGGCGTCCTGACCAGAGAATGAAGGCACCCTCCCTCTGTGTGTGTTGTAATCTGAGCTTCTCTTTTCTTTGTTTTGGTGTCAAGAAGGTAAAGAACACGCCCAATTGTTTTGGTGAGAGAAGCTGGCGCTCTAGTGCGACATCTAGTGGCTGAATATCGTCTATAGCCCCTTTAACTGATGACGCGCTCAACTTGAGTCGATGACGTTTAAAAGCATCACCCATGCCATTCTCTTTTTGTATTAAGTATAGTCCGACAGCAGAGGCTTTTCAAACATGCCGCTGAATCATCCTTGAATGATGACGCCGGTCTATGGAACGTGGATTGGTAGAAGTCTGGTCCTCCGCGTTCCATACCCATCTGACGTCACCGCAACCCGCTTGGAGGCGGGTCAGGTGCGCTTTGGCCCAACTCCTGAGATGGTCCGTCTCGGCACGACTCGGCGTGTTTAAACTGGGAATGGAAACGCAAATCAGTGCGGCATGGTTTGACTCGGTGTGGCCAAAAGTAGGAAGGAAAAACCCTATTACAGTTAATTCAGAATAAAATGTTAAGGCCTATAGAGATATGAATCGTGGAAGCACACCAGTCACCAGCATCCACTATTTCCTTGATAGAAACAAATAAGCCTTTAAGAATGATTTAGTAGCCTACACCTATATTAGCCTAAAGTTTATACAGTCCCAGAGCATGTTGATCTTATAATGCATCTAAATATTTAATTGAATCGTATTAACAAAGCCAAGTGCAAGTGAGCAGTGTGTATTCTCAACAGTGATCTCCCAAGTAACTGCGATCAAGTGTGCTGCCGTTTGCGATCAGCGAAGTGGCTGAAAATACCAAGTCTGAGCAAACGGCCCACAGTAATCAGTAGCGTTAAGTCAAAAAATATCTGAAAAAAATAAAACCTGATCATTGTTACTACGTATTGACAGGTGTTTGTTTAATTCAGATGATTATATAGATTTCAACGTCCAAAGCTAGACAACTCCTGTTTTGTCTTCTTCTCTCAATATCGAGCTGTGCAAGCCACACCAATATGCGAGTAGAGAATAATGCAAGAACATTACTTTGTTGATACGCTGCAAAACAAACTTTTGAACCTACTTCTTGTGTCACTTCCTCAGGTTTATCCATGGTTCTTTACCATTACGAGCGCATCACTCCAAACATGGCCACACTCCCATGGATACAACCACGGCTAAAACTGACAAAGCGTCACAAAGTGGATTTTAAATTTTTCAATCAATTCAATCAAAACTATCAATTTGCGATTCATAATGACACATGGGTATGGTAGGTCATTTAAAATATCTGATACGACATTGGAAAGTTCAAAGGACCAATGTAGTTTTGTCCCCAGTGAGTTGCTGCAGTGTCAGAATGTGACCCTGACTTTTTTACATGCCTTTACTAATATAATATTGAATGACAATTTATTGTGAAAATTATACTCTAAAACCATTAAAAAACAGATTTTGATCAGAATTGTTGTCTTGTAATTTACCTACATGTATTTTGACGGTGACATAAATGGACCGGTACATCCCATTATTTCAACAATCAATACTTTTTTATACAGTTTTTAAGCAATATTTAATTGCAAACCACTGTAAATATATCATAGGCTATATTTAGATACAATTATTAGCTAAACTGTTAATATACTGCTATTGGGAGTCCAATAAATGTGTGTTGAATGTCATTTTACATTTATTTACATTTTTCGGTTAATTGTCTACAGAAATGACTTTTTAAACAGTGAGAACTTGTGGGTAAATGTGTGAGTGCTATTAAATTACAGAATAAATTATGTATTTTTACATGCCTTACATGCTTTACTAATATGTAATGACAATCTACTGTGAATGTCTAAACCATTCATTTCACATTGTTGTCTTGTAATTTACCTACACAAAAATATATCTTGATGGTGAGTATTAATTATTTGTTAAATTCCATCAAATTATATAGAATGCTGCTTAATGATTCTGAAGATATGTATGCAGTATTCCTCAGTTGCTGTAGGTCTTTTACTAGTTTTTTTAATTCTATACATAATATAATCGTGCATTTACATTTTATACACTAAATATCTGTATTTTTAATACATGTTTTCCTCGTAAACCATTAAAACGGTCTTGACTGTAAAATAAAGGAACATGTTTCGCAACTTTATCAGTCATTTTATTATATTATTTAGTCAATTATGATGTGCCTTTCATTCCAATTCTGGTGACTGTTTATTTGACTTATGATAGAGTTAGTAAAACTGTTGTTGTTTTATAGTGTCACCGCACTTTGGTCAATAAAACCATCATCTTCACCCGCTTACTTTACATCTCTCACACACAGACGCACACAGACGCACACACGCACACAGACGCACACAGACGCACACAGACACACACACACACACACACACACATGCTTCCTCTGCTCCCCTGCCTCCCACATGTATTCTCTCTCACTTCTCTGTTCATCTCCTCCCTGGCTCCTCCTGAATGCATTTATGCCCTCTATTATATCCTGGAGTATCCCTCATCCCTCACTCACAATCTACCTCCATCCCTTGCCTCCTCCTCCTCCTCCTCCTCCTCCTCCTCCTCCTCCTCCTCCTCCTCCTCCTCCTCCTCCTCCTCCTCCTCCTCCTCCTCCTCAGCATCTTTCCCTGAAGACAGAGCAGGAGCAGCCAGGCAGAACAGCCAGCATGTTCCCATAGTCTTTTGCCCCAGCTCCATGGTGGCAGCCCCAACATTAACCTTCTCCCTCCCTCGCTCCTATAGCTCCCAGCCTCCTCTTCTCTCCTCTCCAACATCCTTCCTCTCTCTCATCTTATCCCCAACCTTTCCTAGAAGCATTCTTTCTTCATTTTTTCTTCCCTTCACCTTCAGCCTCTCTCTTCTTTCTCCTAACCTCCTTCTCCATCTCGTCTTTTTAGCCCTTGAAGGCAATTTATTTCTGGTTGCTTTTGCAGTCCTCTCTGAAATCGCCTCCTCCGTTTCTGGTCTCATACTGTGCTCGGTCCTTCCTTCCTTCCTTCCTTCCTTCCTTCCTTCCTTCCTTCCTTCCTTCCTTCCTTCCTTCCTTCCTTCCTTCCTTCCGCCCTCGCACCTTCATTTCTCCAAATACTCCTGCCCACAAGCTTATTAGGCGATTTCTTTTTAGGTCCACTGAACCTTATTTTCTAATATACACTTTCATTCACCCCTGTCCCCCTGTTTTCTTTTCTCCTTCTCTCACTACTACTTTGTGCAATCCTCCCTCGGTGCACAAATGTATGTCTGCTCCTTGCCTGTGGTCCTGTCATCGTAATATGCGCGGCATATGAAATGAAATGCTTCTTAGCATTGCGCTTGTCTTCTTGCATCAAATGCTCTGAGGCACATGTGTGAATTTTTTATGGGCCTGTTACAGAAATCACACACATGCACAGAACAGCTTCTTAATAGGGGTTATGCGCAACATACTTCCGCATTCTGCTAAACAAGTCTCATCACATCCGGTTCAGGTCCACTGTACCGCACTCGCATTATGTTATTTATTAATCCGCACTTCCAGACCGTCACCGGGGCTTCTGAGTAATATGTCCGAGGAGAGCAGCCCTCTCCCGGACTCACGCTAGCTTTTATCGCTGTTTTTTTTTTAAATTGTATTTATTAATCCACACTTCCAGGCCGTCACCGGGGCTTCAGAGTAATGTGTGTCCGAAGACAGTAGCCCTCTCCCGGACACAGACGCTAGCTTTAACCGCTGTTTATTTTTATTTATTTATTTATTTAATCCGCACTTCCAGACCGTCACCGGGACTTCAGAGTAATGTGTCCGAGGAGAGCAGCCCTCTCCCGGACACAAGCTAGCTTTTAACCGCTGTTTAAAAAAAAAAAAAGTATTTATTAATCCACACTTCCAGGCCGTCACCGGGGCTTCAGAGTAACGTGTCCGAGGAGAGTAGCCCTCTCCCGGACTCACTCGATAGCTTTTACCGCTGTTTTTTTTTTTTTTTTTTTTTCCATCCATCTTTTCTTCTCACTAACATTCAGATGTTAAAACCAAATAAAACGCCAACAGTAAAAAGGGCTAACTAGGCCAAGTCAATAGCTGTCGCCATCAGTTCCTACCGCTGCTACCGGCTTTAACGACAAGCGGAAGTCAGGAGACCAGTTTTCCGGTTTGGTCACGTGACGCTCGGCATAAAGCCCATTAGGCTCGTACACAGCAACAACACAGCTGTATTCTCTCACATTTGACTACAATCTACAATCTGAGTATGGAGCACCAAGTCGGCCTGCACCGCCCATATTTGAATGCATGTTTTTGTTTTGCGTGCCTCTTGCAGGGTTCATCCTTCTCTCCGAGGCACTCCGGGGACTAAATCACCTCTGGCCGAGGGTGCCTGCTGAGGCGTAAAAGAAGGACACGTACCACAACAGCGTGCAGTGATATATAGGGAAGTTAACTGGAGAGGTGATGATTAAAAAAAAAAAAAGGCGAGTATTGATCCTTTGGTCATGAGGAAGGAGGCAGGTAATGAGCATGGCTGCCCAGGTGAGGCCATGATGATGATGATGATGATGAAAGGGGAAGGCAAGGACTTGAGGTCTTAGTTGCATAGAGATTAGAGGTGAGGACAACTATGGTGATATTGATGGGGTTTGCAGCGATGGTACATTTGAAGAGAATTTTAAGAAAGTGTGGAGAACAACATCAATATAAAGATGATGATGATGATGATGATGATGATGATGATGATGATGATGATGATGATGATGATGATGATGATGATGATGATGATGATGATGACGTAATAATACAATTATAAGCATTGATTTTTGGAGATAGAGATAAGCATGTAAAATGTTGCTGGTCGATTCAATGAAAACGGTGAAGAGATAGGTTGGTGCGTTGAAAGTTATGCCGGTATTGATGACACTCATAATACAATGAGTTTCCATTGACATTTCCCTAGCCGTTTAATCCATTTGTGCATGTGAGCTTTTGGTTGAGTGCATGCACGTGCAGGCCATGCAATCATGTGACAGAAAGATAGATTGTGACAAAGACTCAATGCAATAAAACCCCACATTCCTTTGGGAATTTAAAGGAAATGGTGGTATTTCAGGTTAAGCAGACAATGATGATTATTCTAAAGCCAGTGTGTGTGTGTGTGTGTGTGTGTGTGTGTGTGTGTGTGTGTGCGTGCGCGTGCGTATGTGTGAGTGTGTGTGTGCATTTGTGCATGCGTGTGTGTATGTATGTATGTGTGTGTGTATGTGTGTGTGTATGTGTGTGTGTATGTGTGTGTGTGTGTGCGCGCATCAGGAAGTGACGCTGAGCAGCGGGCCATCTGTCGGCAGATTAATCCTGGCTGTGCTTAGAGATATTACCGGCTGGCTTATCGCCGTGGCAACAAGCCTTCAATCCCAGTCAAGTACAGCCACCATGTGACCCTGCTGGAGGGTGGGGGGGGGGCGGGTTGTCATACACAAACGCACACACACATACACACACACACACACACACACACACAGAACATACATGTGTATTCAGCCACTCACACACAGAAACAATACCCACAGATGTTGTATTCCTAAATGCATTCACGCATCTATTGATCTTGGGCTCACAGGCATGTATGTAACTACTGGATACTGAATTCTGTTTTCAAAGAGCGGTTGGTTTGAGATGGGGAGGGGGGGGGGGTAACTGCAGTCATCACATATGGGTGTGGACACAGTACACATACACACACACATGCTGCCTCTCTCTTTTGCTCTCCCTTCTCTTTCCTCACCTCTTATCTGTGCCATTGGTCTAAAGGGTTTAATCCCATTGAAAGGATTCTGTGTAACCTACTGAGTTAGACCAGCTAGGCTGCACACAGTCCTCTCTGTCATCTCACATCTACCCACCTAGTAAAGGTATACGGTATACACACGTGCACTGGCATCTACGCACACGCACACACGCACACACACACACACACACACACACACACACACACCATAAATCAGCTGTACAAGGCAATTGCGGGCATGTTATAACATTCAAGGTTTTATTCATCTCTTTACATACAGTACACCAGTCAGAAAGATACAGTGAGCCTTCAAAGAAGGTCTGTCAGGTACAAAACAAAAATCTGCAATTCAAAGCAACAGATTTTCACTCGAAAAAATTACAAATTGCATGTGAACTGTGTGTGTGTGTGTGTGTGAGATTGTGCCTGCGTGTATATTAGAGTGTGCCTTTTTGTTTATTTTAGTGTTCTGGTCTGCGGTGGTGCGTCCGTACGGATGCCAGAGAGTGTTTACTAGAAGCTATAGTGACAGAGCTGAAGTATCTCAGGCTGCCGTCGTTATCTACTGTCCCCTTTTCCATCCTGAGGAGATGGATCAAAACACACAAGCACCAAATATAGATGCACGCCGTGCTCCCCTGACCTATCATGTTCCAGGTCTTATCCTTCATCACGGGTTGCCATAGCAACCGACCTCGCGTACACTTTACACACTGGTTAGTATGGTGGCTCAGAGCTGATATAAAGGTGTGTGTGTGTGTGTGTGTGTGTGTGTGTGTGTGTGTGCATGTGTGTGTGTGTGTGTGTGTGTGTGTGTGTGAGTGATGCTGGTAGCTGCATGGGCCTGCATGAAGGCTACGGTAGGCGTTGCTGCACCCCTGACCCACTCTGGCTGTGGTCTCTGATCCTGTAGATATAATGTAGATATAGATATTACAGATATAGCTGCTTATATAGATATAGGTTTACTGTGATAGATGTATTATATAGAGATATAAAGACAGGGATATATATCTTCATCTGAATGCCTTGCTTCTGAGCTTGCATTTAGAAATTATTGTAGAAAAACAAAAAATATAAACATTGGTAGGGAGAGTTGGATAAAGACCACATTGGGACTCGTGGGTCAAAAGTTTAGTTTAGTGCTCAGTTAGTGCTTGAGGTTGCGCCATCAGTAGAAACCTGAACTCTTCACCATCAAAGCTCAGCGGGGTCGCCAGCAAAGTCAGCACAAAATGCTGACGAATTCTGTGGGTTCAGTTCAAAGACATTTAAAATGTGTTTCTCACTTCTCTTCTAATCCCACAGCGCAGTAAGTCTTAGATTCAGAACATATTTAAAACGACTCCTATTTAAGTGCAAAAAAGACCTCCCAGAACTGAATATGATATTGATATTCTTATTATAAACCTTGTGCAATTGAACATATCTGTTTGTGCCGTCATCTATCACTTTCATTGCCCTTTTACCAGAATAGTTGGCCAACTTAACTTGACTTTCAAAAATGACCCTCTTTTTTGTTGTTGCAAAATATGGCTTTTTACTGTTTTAGAAGTCCTTGAACGTGAGTTACTTATGGTCTACTAATGAACTTTAGTTGGTTTACTAAGATTTGATTTGAAGAACATTTTGGTCACTATTTCATGAACGTGATTGTAAGATGTATCAGCCAGCTCGGCGTTTATGCTTGAACAGCGGTGAGTTCCTGAGGAGTCAATTCAATCTGCTTGCCAATGAATACAATTTAGTCCTCAGTAGATGACTTAATTCCAAAATGGCTGTCCTCGTTCACTTCCTCCATAAGCGAATTGGAGCGCTTTGCAGGTGTGTGGGCGACACACTGCGATATACACACTGCTAACAGCCGTCTATCAAATGAGTTGACTGCATGATGAGAGGTGTCTTCTATCCTAAACAAAGTAGCACCAGCAGGCGAAGCATCAGGTTATCCTAAAGAAATCATGCTGACATCAGGAGTAATACAGTTTCTATAAAATAAAAAAACATCAAAACATCAGCATTGCATTCTTTCCTGAGTTGGTTGTTCATGTACTTCTCTGTACGGCTTACAGTTGGCTACCAGCAGCTTATGGGGGGACTTAGTAATACTTCTTATTGGAGTTTCATAGTTTCATACAAAATGTTTTATTCTTAGTCTTAAATTGACAGTGAAATAGGTTATAAAAGATGTCAGTTGGGCAGTGTAGTAGGAGGCTAAACCTGGAATGTTCTGAGTTCACAAGGGGTCAGACATGTGAGCGTGGTATCAAACCTGGAGCTATCTTCCAGACACTACACACACTCTTTGAATTGTGTGGTTACGGTGAACTTTTTGGTGAAATTGCAAGGAAAACACCCACTGTAATATGTAGGAATTGTTGAATTATGCATTCCTTTAGGTAGTAGGTTTCAAAAGGTAGCATGATTAGGAAATAAAGGGAGAGTTTTGTTAAGAAATTGTTATAAATATCGCTGAGTTGTTGTTTTTAACGTCTGGCTGTACCCTTTAAAGAGTTGGAGATTATAGACACTTGGCATCAAGACTTCATAGCTTAACTCCTAAACTTGGACAAATAAAAACAGATTTCGTTCAAGAAAAAGGTAGTAACATGCTTACGCTAGCTGTCAAACATGCATTTAAAAAAAACAACTCTTTGAAAGTAAATATAGCTTTGCATATTACTTTGGCAAGGGAGGAAATATAATATATTTTTTTCTAGTTTCTATCCATCACTACCCTTGGTTTTGCACATTGAAAAAGAAAGCTTTTTGTTCCTTTACATAGAAAAGGAAATCATCTTTTGTGATGCATCACTGTACAAAATTAGCAACAGACAACAAAATAAATTCACGAGTCAAAAAGAGAAACAAATGAGAAAAGAAAATTGCATGATCTACGTTCACATTGACAAAGAATAGCAGATGAAGGTGCGGCGGCAGCAGTCAGGTCTCACGTCGGGGAGTAAGTGCACCCATCCACCACAACAGCTTGTCAAGCTTCATACAGACGACAATAGAGGAAGGCAGAGCACCTGTCCAGATGAGCACCGGCTCCTCTAAAACTGTCTGTGTTGTTTGCGTGTGTGTGTGTGTGTGTGTGTGTGTGTGTGTGTGTGTGTGTGTGTGTGTGTGTGTGTGTGCTTGTTGTGTGTTGTGTGTGCTCTCCAGAGAGGAATGAGGCCAGACATGAGATCCCAGCTGCTGTTTCAAAATCCATGTCCACTTACGTTAAATTATTGAAACAACAAGATGAGCTACAAGCGTCTGTTGTTTCAATTATGATAGAGGTAGTGCTGATGGAGCCTGGATGCAGGGCTGTTGTACTCGAGTCCGGTCTTGGTCTCGAGACCAATTTTTGATGGTCTTTGAATCAGACTGGAATCACCAATGACTCAATCTGGACTCAATCTCGACCAAGGTGGTCTCGACTACTGCCCTGCCTGGATGTGCATGGAGACTTTTTAAGACTGAGGTGGTGAACTATTCTGTCACTACTTTCACAACATCTACTGAAAATAGTGGGACAAGATGAGATAAGGGGAGATACACTCTAGATATCTGGAATCAAGAGACATGAACCTTTCATCATAGCAGACAAGGGCAGACATGTGTGAACCCATGTCGCTATTAGTTAACATGTGGTGGTGGGACCTCTGTGGTCCCTCAATGGACCGGTGTAACTTAAACGGTGCCTGCTTAAGCTCACACCCTCCACCCAAAGCATCTTATCTGTGCTGTCTGTACGAGTCGTCTTTGTAACAGTGTCTTTGGATGAGGTACTGTGATAACACTAAAAGGCTAATCGGTGGTGGTTGTTTCTGTGGCTGTGCTGCTGTCTAATCTGCGTTTGTGGGGGGGGGTTTGTCAGTAAAGCAGCTCTGCGGTCAATTGCTGCTCTGCAAAGCCGTGTGAAGGAGAAGTGTCAGCCCTGCAGTGACACCTCTCCAGTTAATGACTGTTCTCTGCTCGTTCACCTCTCCCTGCAATCAATGGATGGTGGATTTAAATGAACGTGGAGCGAATGCGGCGGTCTGAAACACAGACACACACGAACACGCACACACACCAAAATCCAAGCCGTTTATCAACTAAACCGTGTTTACCCAGCAGCATTTCAACCCGCAACACTTATGCCAACACTCAAAACACACACGCACACATGCGCGCACCCACACATGCACACACGTGCATACATACACACAGGCATGCCGTGCTTCCTCCTGCCCTGGCGTATAGTTCAGGCTATGTTTAGATAAGGTGTAAGAAACATCTTGGAATCCAGAGAGGATTTACTACAGAGAAACATGCTGTAATCTAAACACTACATCTGTATGGGAGCCAAAAACAATGAAATATGAATGTGCAGATTTGGACTACAGATATTTGGGATGACATAGTGGAGTGTTGTGTGTGTGTGTGTGTGTGTGTGTGTGTGTGTGTGTGTGTGTGTGTGTGTGTGTGTGTGTGTGTGTGTGTGTGTGTGTGTGTGTGTGCGTGCTTGCCTGCGTGCGTGTGTGTGTGTGTTATATGTTTGGATGGGAACCCTGAGGGGACCCTAAGCTCCTCTTCATACATGCACAGAAGGATAGCAAAGTGGCCCAAGCACTTGAAGTGGAACCTCTTTAATTATCCTTTTGATATAGGCTAGTAAGCATACACAGCCATGAGGGGTATTTAAGTGCTCATTTCAATGGTGTGTGTGTGTGTGTGTGTGTGTGTGTGGATGCTTTTTCCCCCCCAACGTGAGTTCTGCTCGTCTGCCGCTCTTCCACTCGTCTGCGAGAATCAAGGTGCAACACATATCTCTCCTTCAGCGTTGTCTTTTTTTCTCTCCATTATCTTACTTTTCTTTCTCTTTCTCTTTTTTATTTGTTCCTCTCGTCTCTTCAGAAGGCATGCATGCTGACTGCCCGCCAGGGAGAGAAATGCAGAACGTTGAAAAAACACTTAAGATTCAGAAACATTATAGCGTCCCAACCAAAGAAGACGCTATATTTCATTAGGATCATTAGAGAAACATCGCTTTTGCGTAAACATGCCTTTTGTCATGGCTCCGAGGTCCTCAGCGACCGGAGATTGTGCAACCGATTGTTATCATTATTCGTATTCTTTTATTATTCAAACGGATGCGTTTTTTGTGTGGAACAGGGTTGACGTTGGACGGCCGCGTTGGGTAACGTGTCAATGCGTGACACAATGCGGACACACTTTAACAACAGCGAAGCCGAGTGATGCACTCCAGTTGCACAACCTCCGTCTGTTCAGAACGCAGAGCCATGAATCGTCCTCCTTCCCACCCACTAAACAGCTCATACAGTTCCATCGGTGAAAAAAAAGTTGTGAAATAACCCCCCAAAAAACAGACAGTTAATACATTTGAAAGAACAGAAAAATAAACTCCTCAACACCCCCCCCATCCCATAAAGATAAATAAATCTATTTGTATATTTTCTACATGATTAAATAATATATTTATGTTATACTCTATGTAACTTCTTGAAACACTTCTTAAATACCTACAGGATGGCACCATCTCTTTTACAAAAGAAAATAAAGTTTAAAAAAATGAAGAAAAAAAAGAAAAACATGTGATATAGTTTATAAAAAAAACAATTTAAGATAGCAATAAACTAATCGATTCTCACTTTCCAAAGAGCTCAGGGCTCTGAGTCTCTCTCTCTCTCTCACTCTCTGCTTCTATCCCTTGCTCGCTCGCCCTTCTCCTCCGTGAGCGCATGAGAAGAACGTGTGGAGAGAAGAGATCGTCTTGTACCTCCTGCCGGAGAGCGGGTGACATTTTAACAGGGCTGTTTGTCCCTTCCTCCTGTGCGTGTTCATAAGTTCCTCTCGCATGATGTTTAGACAGAGAGGAGTAAGGGGATATGAGTGTCATCCAAAAAAACCTGCCTCTCTTACATAGCTGCCAACCACAGTGTAAAAGGACAGAGCGGAAAGCAGGGATGAGAGGGGGAGAAGAAGGAGAAGATGAGAGGACAGGGAGGGAGGGAGGGAGGGAGAGGAGCAGTGTTTATGGTACTTCCCGTGTTTATATTGGGATTATCGTTTGCCAAGAGACGGACCATCAACATCATTTCTCTCTCTCTCTCCCACTCTCCCCAGTGTCTCTCGCTCTCCTTCGGACGGTGCTGTTGTTTGGCCCGTCACTATGTTGTAACCAGGCTGACACTGATCAGAGGCCAGTCCTGCTAACCCCTGCCTACCTCAAGTGTCCCTGAAGAGCCATAGCAGCCTCTCACCCTCGGAATTCACCCCCACCTCCCATCCTCCTCATTTATACCCCTGTGTCTCCTCTCTCCTCTAGAGTCGATCACGGTCTTGACAGCTCTTCCGCTCCTCCTAACCGCACTCCTCCCGCGAGTCCCTTCATCTCCCCGTTCCCCCCCACTTCTTTCCTGCCCCCCATCCTAAACCGACTCCCTCCCTCCCTCCCTTTCCGAATCCGCTGGAGTACAGCATAAGAAGAGAACCACCATGGGATAAATCAAACACGCTCTCTCTCCCTCTCTCTTCTCCTGTCCCTATCAATCCTCCGATGACCAGAGAACAACCTCTTGCCAGCTCATCTCCCTCTCTGCCTTTGACATTTATTTTGACCCTTTGAGACTCGCATTTAAAGACACGGGAGGACACGGAGAGTGGGGAGAACTTGCAAAAAAAAGAAAAGATATCAAACGTAATAAAAAATTATCTGTGGCAATTAGAATGGTATACCTTTACCTCCCTTCTCTGGCAAAAAAAAGGTGTTTTATAAATAATGCTGCCTTTCTCAGAGCCTTATATTATTCTGTATTTTCATCGACTCATTTCAAAACCTCCATACTCCCGGTAGTCAGAGCTGGAGTTTGGGTCTTACATTCGTCTGTTGCATCTCACATGCCATCCATATTGACAAGGTGCTTCTATTGGACCGTCCACTTCTCCTCCTCATCCTTTAGAAATTACAAATTAAAAGTATTTTTGCTCTCTCTCTCTCTCTCTCCCTCTCTCTAACACTCATTTGCTTTTCACTCATTCATTCATTCTTCTCCTCCACTTCCAACACTGTTGGGTAAAAGCTGTTCTCGCCGCTGTTCTCGTCGTCGCTCGCTCAGACGTAGGCGGACTCGCTGGACTGCGTGCGGCCCAGGTTCGGCGGCTGGGACAGGTGCGCCATGTCCTTCTTCCGGATCTCGCAGATGGACTTCCTGCGCGCCTGCACGCCCCGGATGGCCGCCTTGATCTTCCTCCAGCCCAGGTGGTTGAGCTCGGCCAGGTTGAGCACCACGCAGAGGCCGCTCACGGCGAACATGAACACCAGGAACACCGTCTTCTCGGTGGGCCGCGACACGTAGCACTCCACCTCCTTCAGACACGGGTAGCGGTCGCACTCGAAGATGCCCGGCACGCTGAAGCCGTACAGGAAGTACTGGCCCGCCAGGAAGCCGATCTCCAGCGCGTTGCGGAACACCACCTGGATGATGTAGAAGCGCGAGATGCCCTCCTGCCGCCGCACCTTGGAGTTCTTGCTGTGCGTGAGGCCGCGCGGCGCGTTGGGGATCTCCTTCACCTCCAGGCAGTCGGGCTCCTCCTTGCCGCCCACGCTGTCGCCGCCGTGCTGCACCAGGATGCCGTTGATGTTGCGGACCTTCCGCCCGACGCCGCCGCCGCCGCCGCCGCCCATGCCGCCGTAGTCCCGCTCCAGGATGGGGTAGAGGAAGGAGTAGCGGCGGTCACGCTGCTTGGCCGACTGGTGCACGGAGTAGGTGATGAAGCAGAGGCTCGGCGTGCACACCAGGATGATCTGGAAGACCCAGTAGCGGATGTGGGAGATGGGGAAGGCCTTGTCGTAGCACGCCTGGTTGCAGCCCGGCTGCAGGGTGTTGCAGATGAACATGGTCTGCTCGTCCTCATACACCGTCTCGCCCACGATGGCCACGATCAGGATGCGGAAGATCACCACCACTGTCAGCAGGATCCTAGGAGAGAGATGTGGAGATAGAGCTGTTATTTTTTCATTGTATTATTTTATATTTTTTCCATGGCAATAAAGATATTTTGAATGGGATTCAATCCAACTACATTCAATTAAATTACATTCAACTACATTCAAATGATAGAGAGACAGAGAGAGAGAGAGAGAGAGAGAGAGAGAGAGAGAGAGAGAGAGAGAGAGAGAGAGAGAGAGAGACAGAGAGAGAGGGAGAGAGAGAGAGAGAGAGAGAGGAGAGAGAGAGAGAGAGAGGGAGAGAGAGAGAGAGGGAGAGAGAGAGAGAGAGAGAGAGAGAGAGAGAGAGAGAGAGAGAGAGAGGACATTACACTTGTAAAATAGCTACTACTGGGACTACTACTACTTCTATTCTTTTATTCAATTCAAAATAAAAGTAGGATTGTAAAAATATACAATCTGATTCTAAAAGTGAAAGGATAAATAACATTTGTTTGAACAAATTATGGAAGAAAAGGATGCTGGTGAAGAGCATGATGACATATAGACCTTTAATCCTCAACACATTAACACAAAGTGCAACAAAATAAACAAAATAATTTGCAGCTTTGTCAGGACTCACGAACCACAGAAGAACAGTCATTAGCAATCAATGGCTAAAGAACAGCAACAAGGATTTTCAAACAGTCCTATCCATTCCCTATGTGAGTGAGTGAATGTGTGTGTGTTGTAATGATAGAGGTGTGTGTGTGTTGTAATGATAAATTACATGTGTTACGTGTGTGTGTGTGTTTGTGTGTGTGTCTGTATGTGCGTGCATGTGTGTGTAAGCGTGAGTGTTTCTAAATGTGAAGAAGCAACACATCTCCCAGCCTAACGTGGCTCCTGCCTCATTAGGCTGGGTTAGCATGGTAACCTGCAGATGAGCCTTTACCGAAGATGCACCTCTCTGAATAACTATAAAACACCTCCGCTACACCCTAGACACACACACACGCACACACACACACCCACACACACACCCATACCCATACACACGCACACACACACACACCATCAACATCCAAACACATCTTTTCATCTGGTGTTCATGGTGACCACGTTTATATACGTCTCCCTCTTTCACTCTAATTTACTCTCGCTCTTACTCACTCGCTCTAAACTACTCTGTAGTTGTTGTTTTTTCTCTCTCTCTCTCTCTCTCTCTCTCTCTCTCTCTCTCTCTCTCTCTCTCCTCTCTCTCTCTCCCTCTCTCTCTCTCTCTCTCCCTCTCTCTCTCTTTCTGAAAGGGTCTCTACCTGTCTCACTCTTCACCTAGCAACAGATGAGGTATAGGTTGGCCTTGGCTGCAGATTAGATGCTATTTAGGTCACCGTGACATAGTTCTATAAGAGAGAGATGCATGTGGCTGTGTAGACAAACCTCAATACAGACTCTCAAAATGTGTGTGAGTCTTTACACACAAATATCTATACCCAAATACTAAAAGCTATTTTGTTTGTGTTTCAACCACCCATCTTTCCCGTTGCGTCTTTCCTGCTGCTATATACAGACATTTGTCCCTGCCTCACCCTCTCTTTACTATCCGCCTTGCTGCGTGTTGTTGTTATTCATTTTTTATTCCTCAGATAGAACAAGTACTTACGTCTGTGTGTGTGTGTGTGTGTGTGTGTGTGTGTGTGTGTGTGTGTGTGTGTGTGTGTGTGTGTGTGTGTGTGTGTGTGTGTGTGTGTGTGTGCGGTTGGGTCTGTGTGTTATTTGCAGTGCACTCAATCTACTACTAAAACTACACTCAGTTCAACACTGTAGGACTCCAATGCAGCTTAAATGCTTGTGATACTTGTTAAGAACAAAACACTTATCTCTGGGCGGCTGTATCTACAGATAATTGAATTAAAGTTGAGATCTTCATTAACCCTGTGTTATATCGTCAGGCAAATCCAGCGAGGTCAATACAAGCTCACTGTTGACTAATGATCGTGAAGCCATAAACTATGGTGAGATAAATGCGGTCCATTAGAATACCCCATGGAAACAAAGACTGCACCAGTCCATAGACTATACCCACTGATTGTATGTCATTATGGTAGCCTTTAAGGAACTGCTACTATACAGAAATAACAATATCAGTAAGTACATCGACTACTTTCATTTTAGATGACAAGGCTGGAGGAATGCCATTGTCTGTGTCTGTGTATGATCGTTTCATTGCAACACTTTTGCTCATTAATAAGTGACAGTATAATAGGAAAACAGTTGGGACTGAAGTGGTTGAACAAAACAAAAAAAGACGAGAAAGGTCACTGAGACCTAAAAAAAGATTCATCAACCTTCATCTCCTCCTCCTCCTCCTTCGCTCCTATCTCCACTTCATTGATTTAAGTAGATGTCGACACGACTCAGCTTGAGACAAACACTTTCCTCCCGAATTCACACACGCTTGCTGTTCTAGTTTGATTAAAAAGAGAGGGAGATGGCATAATATTCCAGAAATATCATAAATGACACGGTGGAAAGATAAAGCGTTTCGCTTGTTTGCTGATTTCCAAAACGGACGACAACTGCATTTAATGACATTATTTCCTACAGTTCAGGGTTTTCAAATCAGTCTGATGTCCCTCAGTACAGAGCCCACTGCTGCACCTGAGCTCAGGCCAAACAATCATTGGGATGGTGTTTTGCTGTGTGAAGAGCGGCCTTGTGTGCTCACAGATGTGGGGTTGGAGGGCACACACTAATCCTCAGAGTCTGACGGGTTGCAATTTTAAATGTACTCACCACAACACCACCACACAGACCACCCACCATGAAAACAATAAAATCAAGGAATTATTATTTGAGATTGGTCACCTGCGATTAAGTGACACGTGTACAGGGGTGTGGGGGGGGGGGGGGGGGGGGGGAATGAAAATGCTTTTGCCCTTGTCATGACTGCATTAAGGAGCTTAGATGCAGAGGAGTTCACAATACCATAGAGATAGAGAGATTGTCACGGACAAAGCTGCGCAAAATCAGAAATATACACACACACACACACACACACACACATGCACACACACACACACACACACACACACATCCCGAAAAAGGGACTATGGGAAGACATTAAATGTAAGTTAGTTCCAGATAAGGATGAAAAGATTACAAGAGAGCGAGAGAGAGAAAGAGAGAGAAGGAGAGAGAGAGAGAGAGAGAGAGAGAGAGAGAGAGAGAGAGAGAGAGAGAGAGAGAGAGAGAGAGAGAGAGAGAGAGAGAGAGAGAGAGGAGAGAGAGAGAGAGAGAGAGAGAGAGAGAGGGAGAGGGAGAGGGTGGGTGCTAGTAATGGGGGGTGGAAGCAGGGGAAATAAGGAAATGGAGGAAAATCTCTTCAGAGAATGAATTATATAATGGCTTCCACACGCAAGCCCTCTGCTCTAATCTGTTGCCGGGCCAAGGGAGGATTCCTGCATTAGACTTGTTTTTTGTTGTTGTTAATGCCATGGAATAGCTTTAGATTACCCTAGCACAGTCCCACCGCGCCCCACCTCTTCTCTCTACAGTCACTAATTTATTACATTCATTACGTTTTCTGTCAGTCTTGCTTTCGTTGTTTGTCAATTTGTACCGTCCTAATTCTGATCTATACTGCTTGAACAACACACGCCTTTTTTCAAATGCATCGATCTCTCTGCCTTTCTCTGTCTCTCTCTCTCGCTCGCTCTCTCTCTCTCTCTCTCTGTCTCTTTCTCCTCTCTCAATTTAAATAAGCCTTCAGAATCAGATACATGATGTTGTTCATTGTTTTTTTCTTCCCTCTTTCTCTTTGGAGGGAGAGGATATCACACACATACACATACACACACACATACAGTAGACACGCACGCGCGTACCCTCTCCTAAACAGAGTATGCATTATATGCATTCACCAGTTGCGTCGCATTCACCCCAATGTGCATTTCCATGCAGAAAATCTCCAGACAGTGCATTTGCTGCAAGCATTAACACACATCAGAAGACGCATGAAAAGATGTATTACACACTCGGATACACACACATACATATGCACGCACACATGCACGCGTGCACACACACGCACACGCACACGCACACACACACACACACACACACACACACACACACACACACACACACACACACACAGGCTCTGAGCTCTGAGCTCTGCTCAGAGCAAACTGTTTGTTGTCGTCTCACACACTAATACACTGCCTGTTGTCATACAAGCAACGCTGATTATGTAAAAACATGCCCACACATCTCCCAATTCTCCCTTTCTTCCAGCGACGATGACCTCGCCTCCCTCTGTCTTTGTCGTCCTCCATGACAACTGACTCCAATGAAAGCAGCGGGGTGGCAGGGAGGGGCTGGGGCCACATTTCTACCGCTCCAATTACTGTAGTGTGGTTTATGCACAATGGAAGGAGCGCCGCGTAGTGAAGAACAATGACAGGGACAAGAAGGCGATCCATATTATCCCACACACAACAAACACAGAGCTGGAGGAGGGAGGGCGGGCTGTCGCTCACTACGGACGCCGCCGCCGCCGCCGCCGCAGGCTGCGTGAGCCGAGACCGCCGATCGAGGCGTCGCTCATACGGTGCAGCCGCTCCAACAATACGACAAACCCTGTTTCAACTGCAAAGTCTCAGATTGGAATATATATTATATATTATTATTATTAGGGACCGAGACAGTAAAACTGGAAGGTCCCTATTGAAATTGCTTCGTTTATTATATTATATTATATTGCATACACACGTGGATGATATTGTATAGCCAACGGGAGCTGATTTGCTCCGCTCAGAACGGAGGAGAGTGCACCTGATCAGCACTGCTAATAATAGAAAATGAAGCACACATAGAGCAGGGTGACATCATAACGACAGGAAACCCTTTGTGTTGTCCAGCGTCGCTCGCCGCTACTACGCCGGCGTGCTGCTAGCAACGCGGCGGTTAGGGGCGGCTTCCTCCTCCGCACAACGTACATGCGTTGCACTCGTAGTAAGTTGGTGTGCATCACCAGTCAATAACGTTTCTACATTCAAGGAAGAGGAGGAGGAGGAGGAGGAGGAGGAGGAGGAGGAGGAGGAGGAGGAGGAGGAGGAGGAGGAGGAGGAGGAGGAGGAGGAAGCAGGCAAAGTGTGGTGAATGGTGAAAAATGAGGTAGTAGCAATGGCAGGAGAGAGAGAGACAGAGAGAGAGAGAGAGCGAGAGAGAGAGAGAGAGAGAGAGAGAGAGAGAGAGAGAGAGAGAGAGAGAGAGAGAGAGAGTGAGCGAGAGAGAGAGAGAGAGAGAGAGAAAGAGAGCCATGGAGATCGATGCGTGAGGACAGAGGGGGAATGGAGGATGTGGTGGTGGAGATAAAAGGCGAGGAGAGAGAGGAGGAGAGGTAGACAGAAGGAGCAGAAGGAGCCGTGGTTCCTTTACCCAGAACCCCTCCCCCTTTTGATTCCTTTCCTTTCGCATCTCTCCTTCCTTCTTTCCCTTACACTGACCCCCCTCCCCACAACACCACACTGTACACACACACACACACATGCACACATTCAGTCTCTCTCAACTCAACTTCCCCCTTTACTAGTTACCACGGCAACAGGAGAGGCAGAAAATGGAGGGAGATTAAGACGGTGGTAAGTGTGTCGAACGAGCCGCTCCAGTGTCTGAGTGAAAAGAGTGAGCAAAGATACTAGGACTTCCTAGATTTAAGAAAAACACGTTTTAAGGTCAGATTAGCGTCTTGTGTGTGTGTGTGTGTGTGTGTGTGTGTGTTGCTTTCAAGGATATCCAAAGTGCGGAAGAGCACATTTTTACAATTTTCTTATTATTTTCTTTTCTTTGAAAGCTTCTTACTCAAAAGACGTTAACAAGCCACATGCTGAGCCATTAACATCAAGACATCAAGTGTAGTCCATACCCGTTCCTTCCCCCATTCACTCCAACCTCCCTCATCACCACACACACACACACACACACATATACGTACACACACTTCAATGTAGGAAAGGGGAGGTGGATAATTGGTTTAGCCTCACCTGGACCCCCATCTCAGTTCAGATGTGGTCAACAGGGTCTGAATGAATGAATGTGCTCGTCATGCCCTTCGTTCCTAACATTTAATCAACATTTAATTACTGATACTAATACCTGGTCATAATGGATGTATGGGTATTGGTACAAGAATGGTTTGTGTGATTTGTTGGGGCAATTTGGGAGCCAGTTAATGGATTTTTATGGACATTTAAGGCTGTAGTTTGACAGTTACCCCTTCTTTGACTTACATCTACACCTTAATGCTACATTTCATTGGGTTTATCCTGCTTTATCTGCCTTTCATTGCGACTTGAGCTTGTGATGCTAAAAACGGCATTGACTAATCTAATCTAATTAAACCACGTGAAACACGGACTGAAGGTTTCCAAACTCTCCCCCTTCTCTCTCACCCCTCTCCATACCCCCGTATAATATCCTTTAATTTCAGATTCATTACAAAAAATTAATAGACAATATCAATGCTACTCTAGAACTTGTTTTGGGTTTGGGATTAGTGTATGTATTGTAAATGTAGACTATTGTTGCTGCAGATAACCTGTATGGTAGCATGCAGATTTGTTTTTACATTTAAAATCCCATCCCCCTCTCTCTGTTTACTCTCTATTGTCCCTGTCTCATTGTCTGTGTGCCAAGATCCATCAATAGATCCTGGTTCACAGCATGTGTCAAGCAGTAGCTGTTCTCGGATGTGCAAACATAGACTTGTGTGTGCACGCACATATACACACACACACACACACACACACACACACACACACACACACACACACACACACACACACACACACACACACACACACACACACACACACACACACACATATATAAACACACACACACACACACTGCCAGCTGTTGCAAAGCGGATTGAGAGTGACATTGCTGGAAGCTGGGTCTGTCCTCTATGGAGATGATGAATTTGAACTTCATAAACTCCTGATAACTTAACCATTGTCTGGCCTCAGAGTCATCTCCATGACAGGGTTTACATTCTCTTGGTTATATTCAAACCAATACAATGCAAACTACTCTATGAGCCTCTATATTGTAGGAAGCCAGTACGTCATGCACAAAGATAAATAGCAACATGTTACAATATCGTAATCATCGATTACAAAATTACATAATTACGTAATCATCGATTACGTAATCATCGAGTACAAAATAATTACAAAATAATTACAAAAACCTAATTTTATTTGGATCAAATTGTGTCTTTAAGACAACGTCTCTAAATGATTTAGTTAAAACAAGAACACCCCTCCATAGGCTGTTCACCACCCAAAAACATATTTTAATAGATGAAATCTAGGAAACTGTATAAATATGTGTTAAGCTTTAGAAATTAAAACAAACTTAATTCATTAATAATTCACTGTATTAATGCAAGTTGTTTCATTTTGTATATGCATTTATATAGTTTTACTACAAAATATTAGAAGCAATTGACCTGTGGTTTTTTTCTTTGAATTTAGCAAATGTACAGGATGGTAAATCTATGCAAATGTATGAGTTCATGTTATACTGCTTATATCATCAGGCTTATATCCATGCTAGCGTGTAAATCTATGTTGATAAATGAAAGCTATGGTGGTCAATATGTCATGAAGGGATGAATTGATTGACTCGCTCCCATTAGTACAATGAAGATATTTTCTTATAATATATCAAATAGCTGGATGGCAAGGAAATGCTTAACATAAAAATAATTATAAGTCACATCAATACTCGATACTTATGAATAGTAAATCATGAATTAAATTAATCGAATTGTGTCATTTCGCTCAAATCATAGGGACCACAAACAGGGGCAAGAGCAGCAGGACACAACAAATACTGTAATAAACAGAGTGAGTGTGGTGGGAATGGGAGGCGAAGAGCAAGGGATGGAGAGAGAGAGAGAGAGAGAGAGAGAGAGAGAGAGAGAGAGAGAGAGAGAGAGAGAGAGAGAGAGAGAGAGAGAGCGAGAGAGACGATGGGTGAAATCCGGGATTAAATCTGCGGGCTTTCCGACAATCCCGAGTTTGGGACAGTGCATCCATGCCAGCTAGCCACCCATCTCACCCGCCTCTCACCCTCTCAAACCACCGCCCCCCCACCCCCAACCGCAACTCCCGTGCCTAAATCCCCGGCCCAAATCACCCTCCCTGGCACATGCCGGAAGCCTCCACGACACACAAGGGAAGAGAAGCACATGGCTAGCAGGGAGGGGAAAATTAACTCTGACATACACATACAGAGTCCATACGCCCAAGTACACATGCACCGCCCCCCCCCCCCACCCACCCCCCACAGAGGCTGCCCCCCGACGGCCCCCTAAGGAGACTGTGGACTGTGATGAACTGTGGAAGGGCTGGGCTGAGAGCGAGGAGAAGGGGTGTGCAGACGTGCATGACATGGCTGGGGAATTTAATTTTCAGCCGCACCCTCTAACCCTAACCAGTCCAATGCATGCATAGGGTTCAGCGTGCTCAGACACCCCAGGTTAAAGTAGAAGTATGCAGCCAGAGGGTACTAGTATGTAATTGACTAGAAGGCGATTCCTGCTTCCTCCTCATCACTGGTATATTCTGTTCATCAAGGAATGGTTCCCCGGTAATTCTTCAGCTGTAAAGTGTGACCTTATAGCACATTTTCATTGTCATAAACCTGCTGATTACTGAACTGGCGTATCAGAAGCACTGGCAATATCATAGCATGTATTTATGTGCAGGCTTACGTGTTGAGGTGGGAACAACACTGTCATAATCAGTCTGGTAACGTATACTAATAGAAACGGGCTGTTTTGGCAGTGAATGTGTTTGTGTGCCTTCAAGTGTGTCTTTCTGGCTCCTCGTGTTCAGTAAATATAGCAGCCACGCGCCACACTTGCCTACGCACAGGCTTTAATATTGGGATGACCATATGGGTGTATGGCAGTCGTTTTTAGTTCATGTGTGAGGTGTGTGTGTGTGTGTGTGTGTGTGTGTGTGTGTGTGTGTGTGTGTGTGTGTGTGTGTGTGTGTGTGTGTGTGTGTGTGTGAGCGAGCTCTGGCACATTGTCAACTTGTTGACTCAGGTTTTTCCTTCTCATTTTGCTTCTAATCTTAAACAATGTAAGATCTCTCTATCTCTCACACACACACACACACACACACAAACACAGACGGTCCAAAATGAACTTGTCTTGTTTTGATATACGTTTTTTTTTTAGCTGCCAAATGGTTACATTTATCTGCCATTGTGGCATGTGTCCATTTTGGACCCTGCACACACACACACACACACACACGCACACACACACACACACACACACACACACACACACACACACACACACACACACACACACACACACAGTGTCTGTCATCAAAGAAGGGGGGACGGGGTGGGCGGAACGAGGGAAAAGAAAAGATAGAGAGAGAGATAGAGTGTATGTTGATAGGGTTTGAAAGAGAAACACATCGGCATCAATTGACTAAAATAGAGGCTACAGAAGAAGAATAAAAGCCTCCTTCCCCCTCAGGGAAAAGTGCAATATTGAGCAGGAAAAACTGAAAATGTAATTATTCAATAATATAGATGCACTCCACACACTTTACAAGGCCTACATGTCTTTATTAATTCAGGCCCACAAAAGCCAAAGTACAAATGCATTACTACGCGTTGACAAATACATGAAGCACAAATACAGTTTTAGGCCTCTGTGTCGGTGTGTAAGAGAGCTTTGTGGAAGAACCCCAGCCAGACACAGTTACAGTCTGCTCCACCGGTGTGTGTGTGTTTGTGTGCATGTGCATGTGTGTGTGTGCGTGCATGTGTGCATACGTGCGTGCGTGTGTGCGCGTGTGTGTGTCTGTGTGTACATCTCCCCTGGCTGCTTTCCAGCGCCCAGCTCAGCAGGGCCGGTTAACCCCGGGTAATAAACACTTGAACTTCATCCACTCTGGACATGACACAACAAAAATCAGTCAGGCTGATTGATGACAGAGGATGGCTCTGGCTCTACATAGTGAAGACTGACTTCAACACACACACACACTCACACTGTGTGCGTGTGTGTGTGTGTGTGTGTGTGTGTGTGTGTGTGTGTGTGTGTGTGTGTGTGTGTGTGTGTGTGTGTGTGTGTGTGTGTGTGTGTGTGTGTGTGGGCGCGCGTGTGGACACACACTGGTGCACAGATATTCAAATGTTGAGTGAGCAATAAAGGTGCAGACATTTAGACGGGTGTTCAGAGCGTCCGTCTATCTCTGGCATTCCCTCCACTCTCTTCCAGAGAGCGCTGGCTTAATCTCCTGTAAGCCTTGCTGACTAACCCTGACAGATATCCACCACCACCACCACCACCACCAGCCTGGCCTGTTGGCCTGTTGGGCTGTCCTCTGCCGGTGAATCAGTTTAAACTCTAACCTCTACCCCAACACTAAGCTTGCTATATTTAACTATTCTTCCTTCTCTCTCTCTCTCTCTCTCTCTCTCTACACACACACACACACACATACTAATCACTGTTGAGATACTTTTCACCCGCCAGTTCCCCCCTTGTATATAGCACGCATGAGTGTGTGGTGGTCGTGGGTGTGTCTACTGATATAACCAGACCAATTACACCAAAGCTGATCACCAGCCAGACTCCCATGATGTAAGAAAAGTCCAACGCAGTTAACACCTTGTAACGATAACAGAGGTTGATCCACTACGATAATCCTTCGTTTCAACACCAATACACACACACACACACAATCTCACACACACACACACACACACACACACACGCGCACACACACACACACATGCACATCACATACGTTATGATTGATGAATCCAGAAGGAGGACACTAACATTGCTGCAGCCTGACCTTACCATATGTGATCTGCTTGGCTTTACTGATAAAGGTGACAAACGTCTGTCTACCAGACAGGGATCCAACAAACTTGAGACATATAGCGCCCGAGATCAGCTGAATGGTCTGACAGTAGTGAACTTTCTGAGGACTGGGACGCCTGCATGCAGTGCAAAGAGTCATCAGACTACAGTCTCTGTTGATGGGGAGTAGCACACCGACAAGTGCTGCTACATGCTAGCATCCCGTTGACCTCGCTACGCAGGGATTTATCTATCGACTTTATACCATAAGCAGGCATGACCGATCATAAACAATAGGCTATCAATACAATATAGCACCAGTCCCTATTCAAGTAGTTTGGCTTGTTTTCTACTTAAAACACATCATTGGGCATGTAATGCCCGATATTTTAGTACAGTACTACATTTACCATGATAAGAATAGGCAAAACATAAATATGTCCCTAATTTTTCATTTCAGAAATAATAACATTAGATATTTTGTTAATATAAGGACCCCAAATTACAAATGTCCCAGATTTTCATTTCAGAAATATGGTCACCTTAGTGCTGGTGTCAGTGTCAGTGTCGCTACTGTGGCCCCGAACCCCTATACTCTCCCCGTACCTACATACACTACCTACTTTACTCATTTTCATGCATTCCTATGGGGAGATTTGCGGGGAATCGGCCTAACACACTTTTCATGAATAACTGGGAAACGGCTCAGAATTTCCAAAGGAAGAAGAAGATCCCAGATAACATTAGCGTGCATGCCCATCGGTCACACAAATAACTGGCCAGCACTGGTTAGAAACATGGTGAGGATGCCTTATTACTAGGCCTCCTGAGCACCACACAGAGAGACAAGTTGCCATCACATGTAATCTAGCGCCCCTCCCTTCAACCCCAGGGGCCATTGTGTGTGTGGAGGAAGTGTGAGAGGAAGAGGGTCGGATAGAGGCTGAGCCGTGTGTGTGTGTGTGTGCGTTGCGTGCGTGCCTGTGTGTGTGCGTGTGTGCGCGTGTGTGTGTGTGCGTGTGTTGTGTCTAGGCTTTGTTGTGATATGTCCTGGTCCTTAGATAGTTAAAAAGAGAAACTTGAAGAAACACACACACATGCACACCCGAGTACAGACAAAGATGCCGCCTCCAGTCTCACACACAGCCTCCATCTCATGTAATCTGGAGGTTGGCCCAGGCTTCTCTGGTGCTGCTTGTTTAGTTCAACTGTGTACATTACTTCTACCAAGCTGGTGTCCTCCGTGCACACACATGCACGCACATGCACACGCACACGCACGCACATAGACACACGCACGCACGCACACGCATGCACGCACATACGTACAAACACACACCTGCACATGTCCACACCATATGACATGTGTCTATAGAAGATCCAAACATAACATAACCTTGGCTGAGCCCTTAAGCTGTCTGCTCCTGAACCTCGACAGCATTATATGTATAGTGTCAATGTGCTGCGATGAGCCACAGAGGCACAAGGATAGTGAGAAAAGACAGATTAGTTCCTGTTTATCCGCCTTTCGTCGTTGTTAATTGCCCTCATCGCCTTTTGAATAACTGCCATTTCTGGTGGCTCGGAAAAACACTGCTTCGCTAATTAAAAAGAAAAGTAGCTATTTCATGAATGCACGTGTTTTGAGCACCCGGATAATTACTATTAACGGCCGGTTTCGACAGGTAAACAACTAAGTCAGCTATACTCACTGTTCTGATTGCTCACTTAGCATTCCAGTCAGAACGACAGGTGAGTCAATTTAGATTGCAAATGGTTAGGCCTAGTGACTATTTCATTACACACCACGTCTTCTATCAAGCTCTGCTTCCTATCCCATTATCGGTAATCAATATAAGGGAAAGTGTGTGTGTGTGTGTGTGTGTTTGTGCGTGTGGGTATGTGCATGCTTATCAGTCCAGCGCTGACCGATGGGGATGTGGAAATGGGACCCGGGACTCCACAGCCAATAGGAGTGGGGCGCGAGAGACAGCATGAGAGATGTGTCAGCAGTGTATCTTTGGAGACTTTGTTGTTTGTACCCAATGGGAGAGGAGGACAGTCCTGCGGTCTATCACATTCTGCTGTGGGAAGTCTATTTACACCTGGCGCTCAGCCCGTAATGGCAGGGATAAATCACAACCAACACACACATACACGCCCACACACACACACACACACACACACAAACACACGCACACACTTGTCGGCGTCTGTGTGTGTGTGTGTGTGTGTGTGTGTGAGATTGTGAGTGTGTGTGTGTGTGTGTGTATGTGTCATGGTGGGAACACACTGGCATGGTCTCAGGGACTGATAAACCTATCCAGTGCTTTGTTACCCGGGCTGACATTGCTGCCAGCCAAGATGCTTGGAGTATTACACTAGAGGGACCAATCCATTGCAGGCATGGGGGAGTTTTGAACTGCATTTGTATGACTTAATTTTAGCGGTAATGAACAGTACAAAATCAAAATGCAAGGCTGACCGTTTTGGGGATTTAAACATTGCAGAAATTCGACTCTACTCTACAGTAGGTTGAAATCATCGATCAATTAATTATATATTCATCAATTTAGGGTCTTCTTAATTCCAAATGACGATTAGCATAAGGCATGATGTATTCACCCATATAGGATGGAGGATTTCATAATGACTATCTGTGATGTGTGTGCTACTGCCAAGTGCTATGAGTCTACATAAATTAACTCATCTAACCAAATGCTGATTAATAAGCTTGTCTACTCATTAGCACCTTCTCATTCTAAACACGAGAGACAAAACCTTGTTCATAAAGTGGCCTAATTAATGTCTTAACATGAACGGCGGTCTCAGAGTGCACGTAATCTGGGATCCATCAGTCCTACTATGTTACAGCAGAACTCAGGAGAGATACGGCACAGAGCTAAAGATATTCTATCTAATAGAAACTCATTTGTGTGAGCAGGATAAAGCTTTCAGGAGGGGATTTTAAGTGTAATTCTACAGTGGTGAGTCGACGTGGTTTTGATTTGAAACCTTCACGGACACTTTTTCTAAGAGTGTCTCGCCTTCCCACTCGAAAAGGTTTACTAGTGCTTAGCCAATTACGCACTTAAGATCCACGCCTCCAACAACATTTATTTGTATTCGTGATTTGCTTCATTTTCAACGAATATGAAGCGAAAGAATGTAAAACGCCTCTTCAGGGTGCAGAATTTACTTTTTTTTTCCACCTGCCAAATGGCTAGTGAATGTTCAAATTTTACCAGCCACTTGTGTATTTTACCAGCATCTGGCTGGTGGCTGGTGCTAATTTTGTGCCCATGCACCTCGTTCACCCAGATGTGAGCTGCTGCAGACTCTAGATTATTAATCTAAAGACTCTAGATTATTTATGATTCGTGAGACTAGAGTGCATGCAAGGACAAGGACACTTAATTTCAATAAATAATAAATTCATTCATTCATTCAGCCATTCATTCATTCATTCCACCATTCATTCGTTCATTCAGCCATTCATTCATCAATGGAATAGCTGACTTGTTATATTTTGGCATATTCATTGATTTGTATTTGTATATATGTTGGTGCTGAGGTGATGACATGCAGGAGCAGTAGCAGCAGCAGCAGTTCGTGAGGAGACGCTGCTGCTGCTCCCAGCCAAGGGCCCCATGGTCAGCTTGGTTGTCTGTGAATAACTACCTTTTCGCTCCCTTCCCCTTTCAACTCTCTCTCTCTCTCTGTCTCTCGCTATCTTTCTCTCTCTAGCTCTCTCTCTCTGTCTCTCTGTCTCTCTGTCTCTCTCTCTCTCTCTCTGTCTCTCTCTCTCTGTCTCTGTCTCTCTCTCTCTCTCTGTCTCCCTCTCTCTCTCTCTCTCTCTCTCTCTCTCTCTCTCTCTCTCTCTCTCTCTCTCTCTCGCTCTCTCTCGTGTCTCACGCCTGCTTCTCGTCTCGCACACCACTCCTTCCTTCGCTCCCACCGTCCGCCAAATTACGAGCTCCCTCTCTTTCTTTCTCTCTTTCTTCTCTCGCTCTCTCTCTCCGTTTCTATTCCCTTCCTTCACTTCCCATAGGTCAAGCTCTGTCTCGCTGTCCAGCTTTGTGCCGCATTTTCATCTAGCCATCTCTCTCACTCCCCCACTCTCTCATTCTCCCTGGAGTGAGCCTGGCCTGTGAAAGAAGAGTCCAGTGGTTGAGTGGCATGGTGTCTCATGGATGAGGCAATTATAGTGGCTGATCATTCATAATTAAACGATGCAATGCAACCACTAAATATATATACTATATATAGTAAAACAATATATGTATATATATATATATATATATCCTATAACAGGGTAACCACCTAAACTCAGAAACATCCATTTTCTTCTGGACGGACGCAATATTCTATTTTATATCGTCTGCCTGGTATGTCTTGTAACCGCTTCATGAATAATTTGCTGTTCCAGCCTGGAAGACTGAAACAGAAGGATGGAACAGGACTTCTTTATGTTTGGGATGAATCAAATTGTGTCAAGCTTATAAAAGACGGAAACGGTAGCCCCTTTATGTCCTTTTGTCATGTCTAATGATGACATCCTTGAATTTTAATGAAATGCTGTGCATCATTATAGTCGTCAAATCCCATTTGAATACGGGCAATGCAAAGTCTTTAATGGCTTTAATTGTGATGATTATAGGGGATATGAATACACTTCACAAGACATAGCTCCCAAAAAAACCATGACATTTAAATGTGTAAGAGCTCTAGGATGACAAGCACTTGCTTGTGTAATATAATACACGTGTGTGTGTGTGTGTGTGTGTGTGTGTGTGTGTGTGTGTGTGTGTGTGTGTGTGTGTGTGTGTGTGTGTGTGTGTGTGTGCGTGCTGTTTTAGTCCTGGACAGCACTCAAACCAAAATGTTATACCGCGTGCAATCATCATGGTCTTCCAAGGTGAGGTGTCACTCAAAGGTCTCCCATTCTCAGCTCACTGCAACAGCCCAATGATTATCGACTATGCCGCGTAAGCCCACCCCTCCCATATCACAGCTGTCACTCAGAGGGATTACAGGGGCTAAAGGCCCCATAGACCGCCACTCTACCTCCCAGGAATCACTGTACTATAAAGCAGCAAAGGTTTCACATAGTACATGGGCACATGTGATGCATGCACGTCTACATGCATGCATACATGCATGTTGGTCACCCGGGTCTTGTAGAACATGTCCAGGCAGGCAACACACCGATGCATGCATGACACACATAAGTGGATGCATGAGAGCAGACAGTATGGCCTGTTCTGGCATATCTGTTGTGTATTGGCAGGAGGATTCCTAATAACCGCCCGTATCTCCCGGTCACATACCGGGATTCGCCTTTGCCATTCGCCAGATGTGGCGGGCTCTGTGTATGATGATGATGATGATGATGATGTTGATGATGACGACGATATGGATACCTCACAGGGGGGGGGGGGGGGGGGTGAGAAAAGAGTTAGATGAAGAACTCACCTCCCGATCATGGTAGAGTGCTGCTGCACAGCGGCCTCCAAGAGGCGCTCCAGGATGGTCCATTCTCCCATGGCTGACGGTCCAAGAAGCATTCACCAAGCTCAAGAAATTAGCCCCAATCCTCGGCTTGTGGCAAGGTGGCGGGCGGTGCCAGGCCACTGAGTGCCTGGTGTGGATGGGGGGGGGGCGGGGGTGGTGATGGAGGGTATAATGAAGACAGAGGTATCCTGAAGGTCTTCAGAGGCGCATCGTTGTGTGTGTGTGGTTTTTTTTTTTCTGGTCACTTGTTGTCACCACAGCCACATGCACGCCAGCGCGCACACATCATGCATCTCGGACCGCACTCGGACAACAACTTGGTTTTTGGAGGTTTTCTGTAGAAGAGGCACACATTCTTGTTTTACATAGTCTTGTGTGTGTGTGTGTGTGTGTGTGTGTGTGTGTGTGTGTGTGTGTGTGTGTGTGTGTGTGTGTGTGTGTGTGTGTGTGTGTGTGTGTGTGTGTGTGTGTGTGTGTGAGGTTGTAGTAGGCCTACAATAACCCCGCCAGGCCCCCTTCCTCTGGGCCACTCCACCTGCTCCAGTCTCTCCACCACTATGTTGTCCTGTGGGGGGTAGTTCGTCCGATGCTGTCTCAGCGTCTCCCAAGGGTGCGTGACCCCTACTCTTCAAACAGCTGGTCTGCAGCCCACTTTTTTTCTTATTTGGCCAATACGCGCTCCCCGGAACACATGAACACATGAACACATGAACATAACGCTCCTCCTGCAGCCTCGCAGCCTCTCAGCCTCCGATGCGCGTTTTTTTTTTTTTTTCCTATTTCTGCCGACCTCGCATCACCGCACTACTGTCACACTGTCTGGCGGGCAGCGGGGCGCACATGCAGACAGCACCCATCATTCACCACACAGCACGGTACAGGCTTACTCACGCGTTGGCCCCCCTCAAATCAGGCAAACGACTCTTTCAATGACAGCATCTTCTTTTGTTTCGTTGGGTTTTTTTGTTGGTTTGCTTTTGGTTTTTCCCCGACGGTCGTGCGCTCCCTCGAAGAGAGATGTGCCCTAAGTCACCAGGGGTCCGCGTCTTGGTTCCCTCCGATCCTCCATCCTTTTTGCTTTTTGTATTTCAGCCCCGTCTCTTATTATTAACCTTCTTTTTCTTCTTCTTCTTCTTCTTGTTTTCCTGGACCGTGCCTTGGCGCCTCCTCTGTCCTTTTCCCCCGGGTGTGTGTGTGTGTGTGTAGGGGGGGTGGGATGGGATCCTCTCGGTTCTCCCTTTTCGACCCGCCGTTCCCGCTCCCGTTCCCGCTCCGTCCCTCCTCTCCTTTCCTCTCCTCCTCTCCGTCCAGGTAGCGCTGGCGTGAGGCGCTCCTCGCACGCACGCACACACTGGCCGTCGGTCGCGCTGCTCCGCTGCCCTCCGATACAAACTGCGAGGAAGCCGTGAGTGCTGGGGGGGGGGGGGGGGGGGGAATGCGCTCCGCTCCTCCACTCCTCCCCTCTCTCTCTCTCTCTCTCTCTCTCTCTCTCTCTCTCTCTCTCTCTCTCTACCCTCTCTCGGCTTTTCTCTGTCGCTTAGTGGTGTTGCAGAAGATGAAAGGACACCTTTTCTTCCATTGCCTTTTTTTCCCCTCCCTCCCCTCTGTTCCCTACTCTGTTTGCTTTCACTCTCTCGTTTGTACCTTTACACCTGCCCCCCCCCCCCCCCCTCTCTCTCTCTCTCGTTGTTTGCACACCCTTTTATTTTTTTAAATGGCCCTGTAATCAATTAGTCTTCCTTCTTCATGGATTACCAGTGCATTATGCTATAAAACACAACCACACATTTTCCCTCACAGGTGTGTGTGTGGCCCAATATAGACAAACCTTGAAGGAGGCAGTGAGTGACAGTACACACACACACACAGAATAATCTGCTGTACTCCTTGCCAAAGCAATCTGGCAGGACATGGTCTGCCATGTGTGAGTGGATGGAGGACAGAGCAACATTGAACTCTAATCTGGCTGGCATAAACATTTGGTTTGTGGAGACAAGACCACCAGGGGGTAAATCAAGGGACACCAAGAGTTGTATGGGCATGAAAAATGTCACGCACATTACCAGGATAAATGACTAGGTTACGAGCAAATCAGCAATATTTCGCACAGCGGACTATCACAAGGATATGTATTGAAATGGACTCGGAGCAAGAACTGAATGAATCAATAATGGTGTATAATAAATTATATTAGTAACCCGTCGTGAATCATGTATTAAATCTTCTAAAAATGTCATGCCGGTCTTGCCTCAAGGCACAGTGGTTGGTTGGGAACCACTGGGGTTACTGAGCAGATCCAACATGAGTCATAATAATGGCATGGGGCCACTGGTGAGGGATCAACTCTTTACGGCCACCTAAGTGGTTGCGGGCCTCTGTACACTCCGTAGGTAAAAGATTACATTTTCCAACTGATTGATAAGAGGCTTTGGTCTTTAGTGTCAAGTGCCACAGGTGTGTGTGTGTCCTCAACCACACCAACAAGAATCCAATAACTACAGCTGACCTGCCCATTTAGTGCTTGTGACAAAAACATCTAATTAGGTCACAATTTAGCCATACTGGACCACAACTGATTTGAATAGTTTTGTCTTGGCATTTTAAAATAGCTAAGATAACCCTTTGGACACAATCTTTTATACAGTTCATAATGGTGCATGTTGGTGATCTTGTCACGTATCACATATATACATCGTATTAGCAATCAGTCATATTCACACTGGTGAAGAATCGATCCTACTACACATGGTATGGATGATGATGACCACACACACACACACACACACACACACACACACACACACACACACACACACACACACACACACACACACACACACACACACACACACACACACACACACACACACACACACACACACACACACACACACACACACACACACACACACACACACACACACACACACACACACAGAGAGCAATCAAATATTTATTTAAACAATTGCATTTTCTAGGGATACAAAACCTGCAAAAACACTGTACACTCCACGACCAACACAAGCAGCTTTTCGCAGATATAGATTTGTGTTTTTGTTTAGTCATTTGTTAGCGTCGATAATCAACCCAATGATTACTGATGATGGGACCCTCGACTCTAAAATGGCCGTTGTCAGCTCTCGGTGGTAATGATCAGTCTGTGCGAAGCATCCGTTCTCTGGTGCCATCCATTTATATTTGGCTTCAAAATGGATGCATGGAGGGGCTGTGATCATAACCAGGGTCGACCCCTGGTCTTCCAGTCCTTTACAGTGGCCAATAGGCATTAGGAGATTTCCCTGAATGACCTCTTCTCCACATATCTGACCTTGAGTCTTGGCTTGAACCTGCGTGGAAGAAAATATATGGAGATACCAATGAGATGAAAGTAAACAAATATATAACAATGCGATACCCAACTAATGCGACAAATGAATGGGGAGACATGCATTGGATTTTGGGGATTTATGCTTAAAATATTAAATGTTAGCCAAACATGAGGCCACTTACTTTGCTCTCTCCCTCGGTTCAATCAGGTTCCTCTTCTGCAGACTCTTGAAGCGGTCTTTTAGGACACTGCCCTCTGGCTGCAGGGGCACAGCGGTGCAAGTAGCGACAGCAGATGAGAGGAGGCACCAGAAAAAACAACAACAGTGTCACAGAGGATTGGAGACGATGCAGAAAGCGAGAGCAAACATTATGGAGAATAAGGTGAATTCCCAGGAGAATACCACCATGTTCGTACCTTGAGTGTTCGGAGGGATCCTGTCAGCTCGTTGGTCAACTGAACCTCAAGGTCCTGGGCCTTGAATCTAGAGGAAGAGGACCCACAGGAGAAGCTCAGAACCTGTCAACTCTAAATTCAATACATTAAGGTATGATATGCAATGCTCCAAAACTCATTCTGTCATGTAGATGCCAACTTTGAGGGATCTAGGTTAATTCAGTGTTTCCCCTACATGCAACTTAGCAGTGGTGCAGCGCCGCCACTGGATTATTAGCGCCACTGCAAACAGCCATGCAAAAAAATAAAAACTTCGAATTAGAAATGTTTGGCGCCGCGAACGCCATTAGTTTTATTTAAAAATATACATCATAGGTGCCCCCTAATGCCTCCCCCGCAATTGTTAAATAGGCATAGGGGAAATACTGTGTAAAATTACTGACAGCAAAATAGTGTTCTGCTATAGAAGAATAAAAAAACTGCTACTGTACTTTAGACTAAATGTAGGAAGCATAAAGAGAAAAAGTAACAAGCGACTTAATAATAGAATGTAGCCTCCATAATTGTGTAAAACAGAACCAACAGTATTCAGACAGGGGAATGGCTAAAAACTACAAACTGTATTTGCGCTAATGTTAATGCCAAAAAATGTGTGCTACTTCTTGTTATTAGGGGTGTGAACGGTTACAAAAAATTGTAAACGGTTACATGACCCCTTTTTATTCATGTACACGGTTAACCGGTTTTTTTTTTAAGTGGACCGCAGTCGCGCTATACGACCAATGGAGAAAGATTCCTCCGCGTCACTGCCGCCACTCAAATGATTGAGTCGCTCCGTCCCTTCTCACACTTCTTGCTTGCAAAATGCCGCATGGTTGTCTGTCGTGGCCCAGAACCCCTAGCACCGCCACCGACGTTAGCCCCACCCCCCTCCGTTTCAGACCACCTTGTCGGATGTTTCCAGCGCAGGTGATTGTTCATCGACCCTGTGCTGTTTTTAAAAGCCAAATGTACACCACACACTGTACATTTCACTTGGTCTCCTTTCTCGTTTTTTTCAAAAAACCTCCACGCCGCACTTCGCTGTTTGGTGTCAGCTGCCATCGCAAGCCTAAAGTGAAACTTACTTAAGTGTTACATGACGTAATGCCCGGTGGTCAATTACCCAACATTTATCACGTGCATTTCTTAGCGCATTAACGTTGTCAAAGTGGAACATTTGTAGCTTTATTAATCTCTAAATAAATAGTAGGTGTTAATTTTGATTGAAATTTTTTTTTCTTTCGGTTTTCGTTTACTGATTTTTCCTAAACTGTTATGATTTACTAACTGGTTACACGTGTACACGTTCACACCCCTACTTGTTATACCTTTGTATGAAACCATTTGTGATGGAATGCACCAGAGCCCTACAAGAATCAGTGACCGACACTAAAACCTCCCTGCACCCGCACACATCAACATCACGCATATCAACATCGCGCACCTCACACACACCTCAGCAGTACTCCTGGAAACAGAATTGTAGGGGAACCTTCTCTCCACTGAGCCGACTCAGTGGAGAGAAATCAGTTGAGACAAATCTAATGTTGCATTTTTTTGCGAGCCTCGCTTTTTGAGGGTGGGTAGGGTTTGGAGAGAGTAGGGCGAGGAGAAGGGTTTGTTTTTTTTCTTCAAAATTTAGCCCGGAGCTAGAGCGCATATCTTGCATATTGTACCTTTAATCATTTTTTATAAATATGACTTCTTTACTTGAGTTTGCCGAGACGCCGGGGCGTGTACTTCTCGGCCTCCTGGTTAGCCCGCCGCTGTATCTGCCGCTGCTTGGTCCTCTGCTCCCTCTGCCGGAGCGAGACCTTGATGGAGCGCAGCTGGAACAGCTGCTGCTGCTGGGCCGTCTTGTGCCGCACAGCGAGCCGACGCTGCTCCTGGAAGGTGGAGGAGGAAGCTTTATGGTTAACACTTGCTAGCCAGAAAACCCATGGCAATACACGGTACTGTTATGCTAACGGAAAAGCCAATATGAAGGCTCTGAGAATTCCCATTTCAGGAAAAGGTAACACGCCAGCAATAACAAGCATTTCATTTTTTTTCTGCATCAAATATAATGCATGTTTTAGTAAAACGTGAATTTAATTTAAAGGCCCCATGAAACAGAAGTCAGATTGCCATTTGATTTCACATATTTAGGTATTTCCGGTAAAAAAAAATGAAGCTAGGGGGGGACTCGGATATTGACTGATGACGGCAGACTGCTCTGTTGTGGATGACTTCTCACCACTACTTTCGCGTACGTCTGCAGATTTTTACTTGGGCGAATCGGACAGGAATGAAAATGAGGAAGACGACCGGGATGAAGTCGAGTGTGGCCATATATGTTTGAGCCGAGCAGCAGTGCTGCTGGTATAAGAAAGATGCAGGCTCCTCCCCGCGATTGAACTACAGCATTTTCATTGGATGCGAAATTAGCAAACGCCCCGTGCAAGTTTAGTCAAACCCTTGAAACCGGAAAAAAAGACAGGGATATGATTTTTTAAATATATTTGGCATACAACAAGATAAATAAACAATTAACACAGGGAGACAGGATTAATACTGGGAAAATGTATTTTTCATTTCATGGCCTTTAAGTAATGACTCAACTACATTTTAATATCCTCAGATCCCAGGAGACTATTTACACAACAGTCCCCCGAGCTCCACCTGGATGTCTTCACATTCCCCCTAAAGGGAATACTGGGAGCGCAAGGATGGGTTCATCACCGGACATTTTCACCTCAACTAAAAATATTGGAATCCATTATGCTTTTCTTCTAAATGGCTAAAATGTAAAGGAATGCCAATAAACTCCCACAGATTTTTAATATTTAAGAGTGATGTTTAGTTTAGAGTTTGTCTATTAGCAATGTGATCCTTTTCAGTACGCGCACGCAGCAGTCTGTGGCACGCAGCAGCGTAGCGGAAAACACCGTGGCCCACCCACAGAGGTCACTGCATTTGTAGTGGGCTTCTCATCAATCGGCTGGACGTACCTTAACCTTCGTCACCCGCTCTCTCTTCCTCTGCTTCTCAGTCTTCTTCTCCACTAAATTAAGGATTCCTAACGTGCAGCCATCGTCTTCGTTGTCAGGATCATCCTCCTCATCCTCTTCTTCCAGACCTTCCACCTGCTCTTGGAAGACGGTCTCCTACAAAACAGAAAAACATACATTTCAGCATACGTACTTTGCACGTACAAAATGCGTACACACATTGGTGCTTGTGTGACAAAGATGTACCTCTGTGGCCCTGTCGTCCTTGTCGTAGGCCAGCTGTCGTAATATTTTATTCTCCTCTTTTTCCTTCTTTACCTCCACCTCATGGGCCTCCAGCAGCAAGGCCTATAACAGCAGGTTAGGAAGGAGGAGGTGCATTACAAACACCATTCAGTGACCGAAGACAAAAAAAACCTGTGTGATACAGTGACAGTGATATCGGTCTGAACAGAGGTTTGACCTGCATTTTCAACAACATCAACATTACAGGATAAACAGACAATTGTGAAAATGTCTCCTCCTGATAACTACTCAACTACATGTAGATATTTAATATCCTCAGATCCCAGGAGACCATTTACACAACAGTCCCCCGAGCTCCACCTGGATGTCTTCACATTCCCCCTGAAGGGAATACTGGGAGCGCAAGGATGGGTTCATCACCGGACATTTTCACCTCAACTAAAAATATTGGAATTATGTTTTTCTTCTAAATAGTCTTCTAATATAAAGGAATTCCATATAAACTACTGATATATTGTGGTTATTTTATCATTGTTTGTTATTATTTGCTTATGTTGTTTTTTGCCAAATTGCGTACATGTACCCCACATCAGTAGTGACACGGTGGTATGGACAGGTAATTAGGCTGGTGTAGACTACAATAGGGAGTCAGCACCAAGAAACAAGTACCTGATGGGAGAAGAAGTCCGGGTTGTAGGAACCTCCAGGGGCGATCACCTCCACCGCTGGAAGCAGGGATAACTTCCCAGTCAGCTTCTCCGGACGCTAACACAAGATGAAACCATTATTACAGAGAATTACCCGCTAGATTGACCCAACAGAGGCTTGTTGTTGGAATCTAGGCAGCTAGTGGAAATAAATATCCTTTCGTTGCCCCCAGCGTTTCGTCAAATTCAAATGTATGATTGGTGTTTGCTTACCTTGACCGCCGCCTTGCCAGTCTGTTTAAGGTACCATGGGTCACCCGTCTCCTTGGCTGTGTAAAGAACAAAGAAAGCTCTGCATCATTTTACTAGGTATTAAACGTGGTCAAATCTTCCGGTCATATCGAGAGATGAAATAAATCAACTGATAGAAGAGCCTTCAACTATACTATAGCTACTTTTTTGTATACACGACTTGCAGTTCACAATACTTTGGTTTTCTTTTAACGCCAAATCCAAAAAGAAAATTACATTACACACCCGAATGAACAAGAGTCAACTTGCTGTAATATCCTCAGATCCCAGGAGACTGTTCACACAACAGTCCCCCAAGCTCCTCTTAGGAGTCTTCACATTCCCCCTGAAGGGAATACTGCGAGCGCAAGGATGGAATCATCACCGGACATTTTCCCCTCAACTAAGAAATAACTGAATCCTTGTTACACTTCATTTTCAGTGGCCAACAGATTCGATGGCTTCTTTAAATGCATTGCAGGTAGGCAGACTTCCACAGAGTAATGACCCTTGGACACAAAACTCACTTTCTTGTCCCCAAATGTCATAGTAGTCTCTTGTGGGATTGTTTGGTGTGTCTGCGGCAGTTTTGGTTGTTTCGGTATTCCTGGCGACCTTCGTGGGCCGTCTGTGTTTCTTGGGCACCTTGCCTATGGCGGCCAGCTGCTCTGCCTTTTTGGCCACGCGACGTAGCTTCTTGGCATTGGGCACCTGGTAAGCCAGAACACTGAGGAGGGGGGGGGGGTGCAAGGAGTGTGTTAATATCTAAGCCCTTCAAAAAACATTTTCATGTAATGGTTAGCCAACATATGGTTGAATTTTATCATGGAGAGTCAAGGAAAAACTGTCACCCAACTCCTTTGAAATAAAATATTGCACGGTGTTGTTTTATGTCGAGTGGATGTCCAGTAAAAGGCACACGAAACGGCACCCGGGACGTGAACTTACTCCTTGGGCACGGGGACGAGGGAGCTGTTCTTCAGTATCAGGTCTACCTTCAGGGGACGTGATGCTCTCCGTTTCCTGGACGTCTGTTCAGTCGGTTCCTCCGCTACAAGGAGAGAGAGACCAAATTACCCGACAACCCAGCAGACCATTTCCTCAAACCACCCCCCCCCCCCCCCCCCCCCCCCCCCCCCCCGGACCTGAGCGGAGGGGGTTTACTATGAAGTCCATGATGAGGGGTCCTCAGCATGGCTGGGTTTCAGTCTGTACCTGTGGTAGCAGCAGCGGCCTTCTGGTCCCCTGCATCCAAGAAGAACAGACTCTCATCTGATTTCTCCGATATCAGGCCTCTGTCCAACACATGGGAAACATGTTGAAAGTTAAAAGTAGGTTTCCGTTAGGGGTGCAACACGTTCAATAAAGACACAGCAAGCCATCAAATAAAAATCGACAAAAGTTAGATATGCAAAAGTTCAGGAAAGACTCGCATCGACACGCGTCGATGGACGTAAACAACGACGGCCATGTTGGCGACATCTTTAGAGGGAGGACAAATGTCCCCGGACGCGTTTTCACTTACCTCCAACATGTTAATGGCGCATTATTTATCGATCGCCTTTATGGAGGACAAAACCCCCAGGCCTCGCTAGAGCAACACAGCCGAGACGACCCCAACACGTCGTGACCACGTGGGGATTGTTTTGGACTGAACTGGTTTCGACCCTCCGGGTGGGGGAGACGACTCCACGTCCACCCCACGACCACCCCACCCGGACTGGACCTCCAAGTCCGCTTAGCGCCTGCTTTTAAAGGGTAGTGGTTTTAAAGGTCTGCTCACCCGGTGGTCCTCTCCTGGAGGCGGACGTCCTCGAGGAAGTCCTCGACGTCGTTCACGTCGACGTGCTTGGTCCAGTTCTTCTTCTTGTTCTTGTTCACCCGCTTCCTCCGGCCGCTCACCAGCTCCTCCGGCTTCACGGCCGGGTTTAAAGTCATGAACCCGGGCTGCGCCGCCGCCACGCGTCTCAGCCTCCTGGCCGCCGCCATCTTGCAGAGTGTGGAAGAAGTGGAGGCTTCTTCTTCTGCGGTGGAAACTGTTGAGGTCGGCGACGGCGCCACCAAGGGGCCAATATAGGACATGGCAGGAAGCACACATGTTACTTGTGTCATTTTGTACAACATTTTATTGTTTACATGTGATGCTTTCTAAATGTGTAAACGCACTTCTTTTTTTTAAATTGATGAATACATTAAAAAAAATAGCATTGATATAAATTAATATATACAGCATTTGTGTGGATACCATGTTAATTATCCAAATACAATTAATTAGTTCGTTATGGCATTAGTCGTTCAAATTAAAATTAAAAAAGCTGAATAATCATTTCCATTAGCTTAATTTGTTTTTGGTTATTTTTTAATCAGACATGGGAAAGTCAAGTTCCTGCTTCTTGTTTAACAGTTAAGCACAACAATAAGTTTTATATTTCATTTGTCAGGCCCAACATAATAACATTTAACTTGTTGAATGAGATGAATGTATGTGTGTGTGTGGGGGGGGGGGGGTCCAGAAGTTTAATTTCACCCCCCATGTAAAATGTTTGTTCCCAGTGCATCATGGGAAACGTGTCTTCTATCATTTTCCTATGTTCTTTTTTCCCCTCCCTTCATTTTATTGCGAGAACAACCGCTTTAGAGACTCGAAAATAAATCCTCAATTGAAAGCTGTTATCTTCTGTGAAGTTTTTAGAGGTAAGTGTGAGATTTCTCATAAAACCCTAATATTTCCTTTGTTGTCGTTACATTTAGTGGATGGGCATGTTTAGTTTTTTATTTTTGATGTAGAAGAAACGCCAGAAAGACGAGCTATTATCAGCTTGGTCGAGGAGACGCGGGTCTAAAAGCTCCTGGTGTCGTCGATTTTTGACTCGGAAATGCGCCCAAAGTGAGGGGTCATCTAAGAAAATGTTGTTCATAAATAGTTCCTTAAAGGTGTATATTTTCAATAGTAAAAATCGTATTCCGGTTTCACGCCGTCGTTTTGTTATTATTCGGTCGTTTTCATATTCAGTTTTCTTCTTTGGAACAACGATTTTTCCTTCCCGTTTACATTCTTGTTGTAAGCAGCCAGCCATCGTCGTTCCTGGGGCTCGTTTCCCTGCATCGCGCAGCCCGCGCGGGCGGGAACTGTTGGTTTTCCAGCGAAATAGCTTATTTTGATTAAAATCGCGAGGCTGGTGCGCACGCGGCAGAGCCAGACCCACGAAACGAGCGCTCCTCTCTTAGTGCGCAGGAGGCGGGGTCAGTCCAATGGTCGTCTTCGCTGCCATTGGTGGGATTCCCGGACAAATCCCGCCCTCATGAAAATGTCCCGATGCTCATTGGGTTGAAATGGAAATACCGACGTTATGATTGGCTAGCAAAAATGCCAATACAGTTGGTGACATTGCGTAAGCCTCCTTGGAAACAATTGGCAGCAGTGCATTTCTAATTTCCTAAAAAAACTTTGACACATTTCCATTGTAGGAGATCTGTTGGAAGTCAAATAAAAAAATACCTCGGGTTTTTATTTATTCAGATAAAATCAAATCAAATATGAGCGATCAAAAGCATAATTACAAATGACATAGATGCACTAAAGTTGTATTTGTGTTCTCCAGGTGACCTGTCGCAGCAATGGCCCGTACCAAGCAGACCGCCCGTAAGTCCACCGGAGGAAAAGCTCCTCGCAAGCAGCTGGCCACCAAGGCTGCCCGCAAGAGCGCTCCTTCCACCGGGGGCGTCAAGAAGCCTCACCGCTACAGGTAAGGCTGGAGGTCCACATGGTGACGCAACCCTTTTATTTTTATAATACAAAATATATAAATAAATAACTATGAAAATGTAGTATAGCCATGTTTGAGGAAGGGAACAAAAAGTTACAAATATTCATCATAATTGAACATTGTACTAATGTGCACCCAGCAATAAGCAACACGGTGTATACATGGTAACACTTTCTCAGTGACAGGTGACATGATTATTTCCTTATTTTTAATCTTGCACAATGTGGAAAACGTCTTTCTTCGTCTCATCAGGCCAGGAACCGTGGCTCTGCGTGAGATCCGTCGCTACCAGAAGTCCACTGAGCTGCTGATCCGCAAGCTGCCCTTCCAGCGTCTGGTGAGAGAAATCGCCCAGGACTTCAAGACTGACCTGCGTTTCCAGAGTGCCGCCATTGGAGCTCTGCAGGTGAGAACCTAATCAGCGTCTTCAGAATGTATTTGACCGCTATGATTTAGAAGTGCAAAAAGTAATTGCTAACTTAGTCTATAGATTATAACACTTCTAACTCTTCCATGTTTCTCTCCCTATGCAGGAGGCCAGCGAGGCCTACCTGGTGGGTCTGTTTGAAGACACCAACTTGTGCGCCATCCATGCCAAGCGTGTCACCATCATGCCCAAAGACATCCAGCTTGCCCGTCGTATCCGTGGGGAGCGTGCTTGAAATTATTTCACGTTGATCATTTACATTTTCCTCACATCCCCTCACCACTCATCCTGTCTCACACTCTTTACTAGTAGTTTGGTTTGAGGTTCTATATACTCTATGATTGTGATAACTGTAAAATGTGTCGTCACGTCTCCTTTGGTGCTACTAGTAGCAAAGTTTGCTTAGAGTTAGAATATTGTTTAGTATGTTTTAAATGGCAAAGTAATAAAATATTACACTCCTTAAAGGCACAATGAGTAGGATTTTTCAGTTTATAAACACAACATTCAAAGTTGGCCCCTCCTCCCCGGCTGAACGACACCAGAGTGCTCGCCAGTGGGCCAACCCCAGATTGACTTGTTTTGGAGCGAGCTTTGTCCGCTTGGTGTTTCGCCTGACTCCCTGCGCGCTACTGGCTGAGAGCTTCCGACTGCCTAAAGGTTGACGCCCAGAAACATCTGAACAAAGTAAAATAAGAAAATACAGGCAGAGGGCAGGGTCTGTGAAGATGCACCCCCACACACTTCTAACGGGTCATAAATGATAATTGAGAGGAATTATTTTTTAAAAAAAATTGAAGCCTTTTTTTTTTTTTTTTGAAAAATCAGCCTCATTGTGCCTTTAAATCCAACCAGCCAGCTCAAGAAGTCTAGCATCATTATGGGTGGGTTATTGCAACGCTGAGAAGTTTGTTCTCAAATCAGCATAGGAAATGGCATTCATTTTCATCAATGGTATTGTTAATTGATATCTAACATTGTGATTTTTCCTTAAGAGACTTGTTGAAATGAAGTGTTTTCTATGACATTGATGTATTTCTACTGTTATTGTATAAGCGTAGAAAATTACAAAAGTATGATTATGGTTGCCAATTAGAAATGTCGTGTGATGACAGTGCATGCTTTGGTAGAGTAAAAGCGGCATATATGTAGCAGACAGACCTATGTTGATTGTTTTAATTTTCAGCCTTGTTATATCCAGGTTATGACTTTTTGTTCCTCTCTCAGGTTGATATAACCTATGATTTTTTTTTTACTACTGTTTGATTTATGTCTGGTCTTTTTTATTTTTTACAAATATTTGTACTCAAATTCATGCGCAAATATGATAATAAACATAATCTTGTGGTTAAATCATTTAATTGTAAATACAGGCTGTGACATGTTTTTAAAACAAAAAGGTAGTTATTTGCAAGTTAAGTCTGTAGTTACACGACAATCACTTGTATGGGCCTCCAGTACTACGACCTTGTATAATGATAAGCAAGGTACATGGCTCATTCGACGACACAACATAATTGGAATTTGATTTAATTTGAAAAGTTAATTTCAACGGGTACACAATGTGATTGCATAACGACTACAAAACAGTGTGTCAAATGTCACCTATAAATCATCTAGCAAATCTTCAAAAATGCCGCTTTTAGGAACCAAAAAATACGGAAATGTGTAAACGAAGCGCAGGTATAAAGAGCGGTAAACGTGGGATTGCGTTAAAGTGTCGCGACTTCGCTTTCTAAACATTCGAAGTCTGTTTTCACCTCGCTGGAATAAATAAACAGTTGCATTGTGGGACACATGATTGACGTGGCGGCCATTTTCCCGCTGGACGCTAGTTCCCATTGTGGGTACGAAGAAAATACAGACAACCCAAACATTTCCCCTGTAACACTGAGACATTTCTCGCAGGTAAGAGTCTACTCCAAAAAAACACTCGGGCACGCGTTTTAAATGTTTTTATTTTCACGTTATTAACTTTCGCAAAATTGTATCTCGATGTTTTCGGAAATACTGTAGTTTTACCTTTCGGAAAAAACCACAACAAACGGCTGGTGAAACGACGGGGAAACGTCGCCTTCCTCCTCCCGCTCCGACGAGGCGCAGCTCGCTTTCAAATCCTGCGCGGGTTCAGCTCGGTTCTACGCAGCGGCCCGGTACCGTCGGGCTCCGCCGGGTCCACCAACGCGTTCCTCGGCTTGTCTTCTCCGGTAACGCGTCGTCGTTCACGGGTCGGACTCCGGTTTCACATTCATAAAACCGCCGCCGTCGGCGCGCTACTCCATTTGCTCCCCTGCTCTCGTTCTCCTCGGCCGTTTGCGCATCAAACCGCCGCCATCGTCGTCACCGGAGTGTGAAGGCCCCAGCGATGACGTTGCATCCAAGGTCACGCCCACTTCCCCGCGAAGTCCACGTTTATTGGCTGATGGCGGCAAGTGTGTCGCTGGTGTGAACCAATAGCGGCGGCCTGGTGGGCGGGGCCAGGCTCCAATGGGGGAATGTTGTATGTATACAAACGGCCCACCTGCCGCCAGCTCCATGTGCTCTCCATCCGCCGTCAAGTTGTTGTTGTTTGTTTGATGTTTGGAAATGCAAGTTGAGGAAACCAACTTTGACCCGCTTCTTCTTCTTCTTCTCCTCCACAGGTGACCTGTAGCAGCCATGGCCCGTACCAAGCAGACCGCCCGTAAGTCCACCGGAGGAAAAGCTCCTCGCAAGCAGCTGGCCACCAAGGCTGCCCGCAAGAGCGCTCCTTCCACCGGGGGCGTCAAGAAGCCTCACCGCTACAGGTAAGGCTGGAGGTCCACATGGTGACGCAACCCTTTTATTTTTATAATACAAAATAAATAAATAACTATGAAAATGTAGTATATTCATGTTTGAGGAAGGGAACAAAAAGTTACAAATATTCATCATAATTGAACATTGTACTAATGTGCACCCAGCAATAAGCAACACAGTGTATACATGGTAACACTTTCTCAGTGACAGGTGACATAATTATTTCCTTATTTTTAATCTTGCACATTGTGAAAAACATCTTTCTTCGTCTTATCAGGCCAGGAACCGTGGCTCTGCGTGAGATCCGTCGCTACCAGAAGTCCACTGAGCTGCTGATCCGCAAGCTGCCCTTCCAGCGTCTGGTGAGAGAAATCGCCCAGGACTTCAAGACTGACCTGCGTTTCCAGAGTGCCGCCATTGGAGCTCTTCAGGTGAGAACCACATGGCTGTTTGTCCTGAATGCTCAGTATTTCATCATTGCAAACTTGGGGGAATCCCGAAGTGTTCCTTGAAGAACTGCGAGGAAAACGGCACTTCTAACTCTTCCATGTTTCTCTCCCTATGCAGGAGGCCAGCGAGGCCTACCTGGTGGGTCTGTTTGAAGACACCAACTTGTGCGCCATCCATGCCAAGCGTGTCACCATCATGCCCAAAGACATCCAGCTCGCCCGTCGCATCCGCGGGGAGCGTGCTTAAACACGCTCTCTCTCCCTTCACCTCCTCTTCCGCTACTTCGTCTCCTTTCCTTCCTTCCTTAACCCGTCTGTCTTTTCCTCTCCCGGCCCACCCTGCTCCCTCCCCTCCCCCCGTGTTGGTAGTATGTAGAGGAAAACCTATATGATTATATTATGAATAAAGTGTATAGTCGTGTTTTTCTTAGTGCTCTTGGCAGCAGACTTTTAGGGTACTCTCTTTTTGTGCATGTACCTGCTCTGTGGTGATCAGACCTACACCAGCACACACTCACGTGTGTTTATTTTTGCAGTCTTCAAGCTATGCCTCAAGAAATGTACCAATTCAATAATAAAGGGGTGTTACTGTGTGCATAGAAAAAGGAATAGATCGGGGTTGGATAGAGCACTGCAAACTCACAGGGAACAGACAGGAGGTGGGTGTTTGTCTGCTGGGTGTCTCTGCTGCCCAGCAGGGTGCTAGGAGAACCTCACTCTCTGCTCCTGCTAGGTTCTCTACCAGATGCGTGTCCAGACCAGGGCCTACAGCCAGTTGCTACTCTCTCTCAATAGCAATGCTGGAATGTAACCGTGCCCCATAGTGTCTGTGTGGGTAGCAGTTCTGATCAGCACAGCAAATTGTATACAATTCAAAAAAGCATCTTTTGAAGAAGATTGATTTATTACCGTATATTGATCGTCGCCGTCATGATTGTTCTGTTTTTGTTTTTAATTTGACAATAACAGGCATGGGATTTTCACTGCAGACATTTTGTGAATGACTTGAGGATGGGGGGTGTGATTCAGATAAAAATAAAACCGTTAACTTTTTTCTACTGACAAATCAAGTCATTGCCTTGCTTAGGCAACCAAAGGTAAATCGTTCAAGATTATTTTCATAATTGACATAACATAATCCAGTTTCTTACTGTTTGGTTCAAATTGGCTACACCTAATGATATGAGCCAAAGCATGAAAACGGATGTCTAGATTCACTGGTATTTTTTAACAATGGCTAGTTTTTGGTCCAGGCCTTTTTACGCAAAGGTTTGTGGAGATTTGGTACTTTCTCTAAAATCAAAATCAGGTGAAATATATTTTTTGAAAAATGAACTGGAAAATGTGATAATGTATTGTAAATTAATGTTAAATCATCAAAAATTCTGAATTCACTTTTTTCTGTATTCATCCCCCCTTGGCTTCTCCTTCAGATCCATAGATCATCTGTCTTTTCTCAGGTTGACTCATCTTTTTAACTTAAATCTGTACATTTTATTTTCTCAATTTCTCATTTAAATACATTTCTTTTTTTGAATTGTGGAGGATAATGTTTCAATTAAATATTTGTAATTTCCAGATTTGTCATATGAGGTGGTAATAAATGGATGTTACACAAACCTTTTGATGTCTGATTCACAAACCAGTTTTTTGTACATGTACCTCCATGTATATTGTTGCAGCATACATGTTACAGACTGAACTAAGGTGAAGCAGCAGTACCATCAAATGACCACTGGAGTGGAGAAAAGAGCCACGGCGCACATCTCGTCAACATCTATCATTAACATATTTATCTTGTGTTAAAGAGTGCAGAGTGTTTAGTCATGCCTGTTTTTAAGGAAATGCCTGGCATAGATTTTGCGAAATGAAATACCCCCATGTTTGGTAGCCTATTGTGTGTGCTGCATAACTCGCACATCTAAATATAATATATGTATTTTGAGTGGACCCAACTAAATGACCACCAGGGGGGGTGCAAGCACCGTAATGGTCTCGTCGGCTTCTGCTGAACGAAACCAACCATGGAGTTAGTGGGCTAACATGCATGGATGACAATGATGACCACACACACACACACACACACACACACACACCTGAGCATCTAAACATAGATATTCCCCCATGAGTTACCATCTTCACTGTTTCATTTCATCTCTCTACTTCCTTGATGAAAGAAAACAAAGTCCGGCCTACAGCCATATCTCTCTCTCACACACACACACACACACACACACACACACACACACACACACACACACACACACCTCCTGTCCTCTGTTAAAATCATTACAATGAAAAACACACAAAGACAATGAAACAACAAAGCCCTAATCCTGTTGTGTTGAACAAGCATCTAGACACATTGGCCCCATAGGAAGACACGTGTCATTTTGCATTTTAACCAAAACATATGAAATACAGTAGGCCTACATCATGGAAACCTGCGTCAATCTACAGCCGTGTTGTCATTGGTGGTGAAAATAAGCGTGAGGTAGTGGTTTTATGTCCAACACAGTCTCAAATGCAAGGTCACCATGAATGATATAATTCTTAATTGAAAAAAAAAAAGACGCATCACTGACCAACTTCAAATGAATCAGTGGATTACAAAGTGAATCAAATAATCTAGATTGAGACCAGAACATGTTAAATGTGGGTTAAGTGGTAGCCATTGTTTGTTGGTCCAAGTTTGACTCGAGATTTTTAGCCAGGTCATGTAGTTCATAGAAATAATCAATTTGCAGTTTGTTAACTGGAAAATAGCTTGGGTTTCTAGGGTGGGTCCTCATTTTACTATGTTAAACTTGTTGGGGTTACAGTATAGTACCTACACTCTAGGTTTGAGGTGCTTCATTTAAATGAAATCAAATCAGACACCAGTTTTGCAGAGATTCTGTTTACTGCATTTCAATCACAATTAGATACATACATATTCATGTAATACATTATTTAAGCCGGCATAGGGAGAAGAGCCCTTTAAACCATCAAGGTAAAAAAAAAACTGACCTAATTAAAACAGGACTTAGCTGTAAAGCATAATGAAAGTCAAAACAGTTAAATTCAATAAGATTACTTTGCCTATTAATACTGATGGAATATTTATCAAACATTTTATATTCAAATTGCAATGTTTCAATGCAATTCATCACATCATGAAATGAAAACTAAGCATTCTCAAAAACTAATGAACACATTACTGTGAAATGTGGGGACTCCACAATCTAAAAACAATCTCCATAATTAAAGGTTGGATGTGAACATAAATCTCTGAAATTGATTTTTACTCCAGTTAGCTTCTCGTCGTTGCTTTGTTTGAAGAGTGTTTGTTGGAAAATCTTGCATGTGTTTTGGCTGAGATTATAATGATGATTGGAGGGTGGAGTTTAAACTTTTAGAGATTGATAAAAAAAAAAAAATCAAGTATTCAGTAGCAGCATACAGCATAGAACATACAATAAACATACATTAGACTAAGATTGAAAGATATAACATTAACAGTAGCTACAATAAACTTTAACTTAAATAAAAATATAAAATAAAAATAACAGTAGCTGCAATAAACGGTGCAGACAATAAACAGTGCAAATGAAAGTAAGACAGTACAGATGAAAGTAAAAACAGTGCAGATGGATGTGCAAAATACAGATATAGATTGTCCATTGTCTATTGTCCTCCCTGCCTTTACTGGGAGCTGTTGTACAGTCTGATGGCCAGGGGGACAAAAGAGTTTTTTAGTCTATTGGTGGAGCTGGACTGGGACAGTAGTCGGCCACTGAACACACTCCTCTGCCTGGTGAAGGTGTCGTGCAGAGGGTGGTGGGTGTTGTCCAGTATGGACAGCAGTTTGTCCAGGGTCCTTCTCTCTGCCACTGTCACCAGAGAGTCCAGCTCTGTGCCCACTACTGAGCCAGCTCTCCTCACCAGTCTGTCCAGTCGACCGGCGTCTCTCCTCCTGCTGCTTCCTCCCCAGCAAACCACAGCATAAAAGAGCATGCTGGACACCACAGACTGGTAAAACATCTGCAGTAGTTGTTTGCAGATGTTGAAGGACCCCAGCCTTCTCAGGAAGTACAGACGGCTCTGCCCTTTCCTGTTAACAGCTTCCATATTTGCTGTCCAGTCCAGCTTGTCGTCCAGCAACTAGCCAATCCCCAATTGGGATTGGCTAGTTGGGGTTTACCGAAATAAAAGTATCATACAAGGTAAGTCAAAGGTAGATAACCAAAGAATACATTAGAACTAAGAATATATTAATCCAAATAATGCCACTGGGTTACAAGTGCCATGAATCACTTAATAGTACATTGCATTAGGAGATATATTTCACACATTCTTGTTGTTTGTCTTTGGTTGTTTGTTTAGTTGTCTGGGACCATGCAGAACATTACATTGTGCTACACTACAGCTACAAAGTTAACCTTCTTTACCAGTCCATGCTGGGCAGGAAATACACACACACACACGCACACACGCACACGTGTGTGTGTGTGTGTGTGTGCGCGTGTGTGTATGAGGGCCTGCTGGTCCGGCACACACACACTCCCAGCCATAGGATGTGCGCTCACCTTTTTCCAAGGTCTGCATGGTGGCGCTCCATCTGTGGCACTCAGGGGATTACAGCCAATCTGTCTGTCTGCCGCTCAAAGTGCTGACGGCCAGAGCAGGCCCCAGATTAACACTGCACCGGGGGGCTGCTGCTGCTGCTGCTGGTGGAGGGGGTGGTGGTGGTGGTGGTGGTGGTGGTGGAGGGGGGGGGTAAAAGGGATACGGGTGGATAGGATAGGTGGTGGCAGTAGAAACTTGGTGGCCAAGTGTGTGGGTGGTGTGCTGGGGGGGGGGGGAGGTTGTGTTAGAGGGGGGTCAGACCGTAGTAGAGACAGTCCCACAACTGATGAGTGTGTGTGTGTGTGTGTGTGTTTATGAGGAGTGGGTGGGACTTGGTTTCTGATGCGTTGCGACGGAAAAGGGGGGACAGACAGAGAGGAGAAAAGTTAGACCAAGACAGACAGACTGGCAGTTCAAGATAGAGAGCGAGACAGGGAGAGAAAGAGAGAGAAAGAGAGAGAGAGAGAGAGAGAAGAGAGAGAGAGAGAGAGAGAGAGAGAGAGAGAGAGAGAGAGAGAGAGAGAGAGAGAGAGGGAGAGAGAGAGTAGAGAGCATGATAGAGACAAAAACACATGATGTACATCTAGCACACAGCCTTCTACACAACAGCCAGGGCATCCGTGTCCGGTGGACGACAGGATGAGGAGTGGGGGGGGGGGGGTTGACAGAAGGCAGCTGGGGGCAACGCAGATTAGAGTGTGGCTATATGAGGGGGGGGGGGGGGGGGGGGGGGGGGGTTAGATAGATATATAGATGGGTGTGTGTGTATATGTGTGTGTGCGCAGGGGGGTTAAGGATAGACATGGGGCGGAAGAAGGGGGAGTCGGACAGGAACGGGTGGGGGGCAACGGGGTCAGATTAGATTGGTGCAACATGGAGGCGGTGGGATTAACATGGCATAGAGACAGGGCAACAGCAGACAGGGGGAGGGGGGTCGATAGGAGGGAGAGACAAAAGGAGGAGAGAAGAAGAAAGGTTTGGTGGTGGTGGTGGTGGTGGTAGTGGTGGTGGTAGTGGTGGTGGTGCTGGTTGTGGTTATATGGTGGTGGCAGCATAGGTGGTGGTATGGCATTATCCCCAGGCCAACCTGTAGCCACTTAGCCTCCATTCTATATTTACCTTGAAGGATCTAAATATATAAAGTGTCATGTCCATCTTTACATAATAGACCCTTTTCACACAGGTGCCATCACAGGAAAAAACGGTGTCGCTCATAACACTAATTATGGGTCTGCTACTTGCATGTACCCGGACACATTGACCTTGCAGGTGCCTCGACACACATAAATGACACATCTGCCTACCCACTGTTAATGTTGGGGGGGAAACTTGTGTTTACCCTGCTATGAAAAGGGTCCATGGTCAATGTGTGTTATCTTCACTAGTTTAGTTTAGCCATGTCCTGGTACATAAAGCGACCCCTGTGTTTTTCCTACGATGACACCTCTTTGAAAAGGGTCTATTTAGATCATGTTGAACTTTACCAAGTAATATGTTGTTTTCAGAGAATATATTTATCGTGTTACTTTATTAAAATTCATGAACAAGCTTTACAATATATTTTGGTTATAAATACATATTCTCAAAGGTATAGAAAGCAGGAGGGGCAATCCTGCTGCTGCTGGTGTTGGTGGTGGTGGAGTGTTGTGTGTGTGTGTGTGTGTGTGTGTGTGTGTGTGTGTGTGTGTGTGTGTGTGTGTGTGTGTGTGTGTGTGTGTGTGTGTGTGTGTGTGTGTGTGTGTGTGTGTGTGTGTGTATGTGTGTGCACACTGACCCCCCCCCCCCCCCCCCCCCCCCTCGCTTATACCTCCCTCCCTCCCTCCTTCCCTGTCTGTCTGTCTCTCTGTCTGTCTGTCTGTCTGTCTCTCTCTCTCCCCGCCATCTGTTCACGCAACAATGACGTGGACTGCCATTCAATAAAACGAAAACCATAAAATGATGAGCACGAAAACATAACAAAACAAAAGCTCAGCTGGACTGACAAAGGACAAAGTATAAAACAACAAGACACAAGCAGCACAATGTGAAACCTTCTAGTGTTACATGATTAGTGTTCACTAGGTGAACCACAAAGTACACATGTACATTGCAATACACTCCCTCATTACCATCATTTGCCATCTCACTTTGACACTTCCTCTTGAAAGCCTGGGGTGACCTATCCATGTGTTATATAATAATTGTGCATCACTATTATGTTCTATTTATGATCTTACAAGATCATGTTTAGCATACTCTGGTCATTTTCTGATCATTCTGGTCATTGTAGAATATTTAATAAAACACTTAATATTGTACACTTTAAGATGACTCATATTCAAGCCTATAAAGTAGAATACGTTTCCATTGTAAAGTCCATATAATTTACGTGTTACATATGTATTACTGATACAATTTAGCATAAGATCATATTCATCATCAATACTTTTGCATATGTATTATTACAATCTGTTTACAATTACAGATAACTGTTATAGTACTCAAAGATCATTCAAATGTTCAAATAAATAATAATAAAACCCTTTTTCATTGTTTCTTTTTTAATATAAACAATGACATTTGCAACAATTCAAATCTAAGACAAATGTCTGTCAAGCTGTCAATGTCAAACCTAAATAAATGTTAAAATACACCTCTGGCCTTTGTTCTTCAACTAACTAGGCTTTCTTTTATATATAAACATTAGATCTACATTTTTAAAAGTTATCAAGTGGCACCACCAAGCCACTTGATAACCATGATATTTGAACTATTAAGTTGCTACCAAACTCAAACACACACTAGTGTGTGTATGAGTCCAATTGCATGTTTTTCACCAAATTGTCATCTTTAGCAGCTAAAACCAACAATCAAACAACCAAAAACAATCTCCACGGGTGTCCCTGTTTATACACATCCACTTAAGATATACTGGTGTGTGTGTGTGTGTGTGTGTGTGTGTGTGTGTGTGTGTGTGTGTGTGTGTGTGTGTGTGTGTGTGTGTGTGTGTGTGTGCATATGTGCATGTGTGCGTGTGTGCGTGCTTGCATGTGTGTGTGTGTGTGTAGACAGAGCCACTGACATCACAGACATGCACACAAACATGTTGACTTGTTGTTCCCAAACCCGGGTGTGTGTGTGTGTGTGTGTGTGTGTGTGTGTGTGTGTGTGTGTGTGTGTGTGTGTGTGTGTGTGTGTGTGCGTGTGTGTGTGTGTGTGTGTGTGTGTGTGTGTTAATGTGGGTGAAAGGGATGGAAGGAAGGAAGAAAGGGAATGAGAGTAGTATGTGTGTGTGCGTGTGTGTCTAATATTTTGAAACTTAATGGAGACATACATGTCCTATGCCACCCCCCCTCCCCCAGCCATCCGGCTGGCCACTGATTGGTCCAGGCCTCCTGACTCCAGCAGTGAGGATTAGTTCATGTTTCCCACTTTACCTCCCCTGTTCTCTCTCTCTCTCTCTCTCTCTCTCTCTCTCTTTCTCTTTCTCCACGTCACATGATCCGTTACATCACGGGATTGAGGTCAGTGCTGGATTAGGTGAACTACGTCCAGCGAGTGGGTGAGCGAGGCAGCGCTGGAATTACTGAAAGTGAGGGAGGACAGGGGTGTAGAAGGGAGGAGAGGGGAGGAGAGGGGAGGAGGAGAGGGATGGAGAGGGAAGGAGAGGGGTGGAGAGGGGAGGTGGAGAGGGAAGGAGATGGGTGGAGAGGGGAGGAGGAGAGGGGTGTAGAAGGGAGGAGAGGGGAGGAGAGGAGAGGGGAGGAGAGGAGAGGGGTGGAGAGGGGGGTGGAGAGGGGAGGTGGAAAGGGATGGAGAGGGAAGGAGATGGGTGGAGAGGGGAGGAGAGGGGTGGAGAGGGGAGGAGGGGAGGAGAGGGTGGGATGGGGTTGAGATTGCATAGATGAAAAATAATATATGGACAATAGTAAAACATTGGGACCAATATGAAGCAAGAGGAACATATTAGAAAAGCAGGAAGGGGGTGGGGGCAAATGCAAATGAAGAGGGTTTACAGGTGAAAGTAGAATTGGTCAAAAGCCAAGGCCCCTGAGGTCAGTGGGATCATAGTGCCATGGTCCAATGGGAGAGTACTTAGTTCATGATTATCATTATTATTATGATTTCTCTTCAGCAGTAAGTACATTTAAGTCATCAAAGAAAAAATAACAGGAATATTTATGAAGACACAGTTGTGGCAGAGGACATACAAACAAATAAAGATTTATTTATTTAAAGACAGAATTACCATGACCACATTTTATATGTTAACGTATTATGAAGAAAATTATAAAATCAAATATCCATAGTTTTATCAATTGAGAATATATTGGAGGGTCTTTCTACATTATACTATACTTTAACTCATCATTTAGTACTATAGTATACTACTCATGTTTCATGTTGGATTTGGAAATGTTGTTATGACCAACATGCTAGCTTGGCAAACCAAGCCCACATCATTTTTTTTTACTGACATTGTCAAGAAATGAAATCTTTGAAATGAAATGAAATGAACCCTTTCTGGCTTGTTTACACTGAACATATAAGTCCTCAAAGCTAAACCCATGCCAGGATAAAACATCTACACATCGTTGATGTATAGTTTGAGCTCAGCCCTAATCTCACATGACTCGGCTGGAGCACAAAAACCAGGATGAGTGTATATGGTGTACACCCTCTCCTCCACACACACACACACACACACACACACACACACACACACACACACACACGCATGCTTGTTGTGCTTTACACAGCCATATGGTCCACCATCCATTTTGTTTCGACTTTCCATCTTCACACTTATCCCGTTTCGTAGGCCTACAGTGTCTTGAGTAGGAAGATGATGAGGATGATGTCGTCGTCGTTGTCATCGTCATCATCATCATCATCATCATCATCATCATCATCATCATCATCATCATCATCATCATCATCATCATCATCATCATCATCGTTGTCGTCGTCGTCATCATTGTATGGTGTATTATGAGTAATATTATGACTGTTTTTATTTCCTTTGATGGTAACCTATATTATTTGACCACCGAAGCCACATAGTTAAACATAGCATCAATGTGTTTAGCATAAGCCTCTATTGGGCAAATGAATGGGGATCTCCAGGTGATCCCTGCCTTGGCCCAGGGAAGCCCAGGGGGAAGCAGAACCAACCATCAGAGCCAAGCCACAGATTAGACTACCGGTAGATCTTCACTGGCACCGAGTAGAGGAACTGGCAAGGCCAGGAGACACCAGCATTGTACCTGATCCTGGCTAAGCAATGTACAATGAATGTAATTATCCGAGTGTCAAGTAGTAGTATCAAGGCAACACCTTCTATTATACCATAGTTTTGTGGAATACTTTGGTATTGGTCAATACCGTTCCAAGGATGCATTATTTTTCAATAACGGTACGCCGCTGCCTTTTAACAGTTACAACTCAATGCGCTACAAATCCAACATTAACAACAATGGTCAAATACAACTATCGACCAGAGGTTGCCTTGAAAAGGCAAAAAACAATATGATTAAAACTGATTAAGTCAATAAACAATGATGTTATGGGTGAAAGTAACTAATATCTAATCCTGGTTGGTAACTGTGGTATGCTAGTGGAATAAACCACTAGGGGTGTTATTGGAAAATAATGTACGACGGGGGTGGTGATGCGGCCGAGGTGAAGCCCAGGTTGCTTACACCCTGGAATGTTTTATTCCTTAATTATATTCCTAGCTGTATTCATGTTTATATGCCATGGTTATGACAGTAAGCAGGAGCTGCCTGGTGCCATGCTGTTTGGAGGACCTTATGCACCATGTTGAAATGGTGGAGTATTTGTTTTTTCTATTTCAATTTGCAAAAGGTCAAAGTTTAATTAACAATGCTTGATGTCCCATGATGCTCTGCGGCAGTGGCCAGCATCTGTCGCCAGGAACATTGGAACAAATTTGTCATCTGGAGAGAGAGAGAGAGAGAGAGAGAGAGAGAGAGACTATAGAGGGAGAGTTGTTGAGATGGAGAGGGAACAAGTGCTGAAAGAGATAAGGGAAAAGGAGGAAGAGGACAAGGGAAGAGTGAGAGTATGGAGAGGAAGACGGGGAGGAGGAAGAGGAGACAGTAATCCTGTCTAATTCACTTAGTGTAGCGCTGATAGAGCTGGACACTAAGAGGATTGGAACATTCTCTAAATTAGATCAGCAAGAATAACAAACTGCAAGGAGAGGAGGTATGAATAGATGCACGATGGGATATGTCAGGAAGGGGGCATGAAGAAATGCATGATGGGATATGTCAGGAAAAAGGGCTTGAAGAAATGCATGATGGGATATGTCAGGAAATGGGTTATGAAGAAGGGCATGATGGGATACCAGCAGAGGCAATTTCTCTAAGACTGCAAGGGAAGCTCAGCTTCCCCTAAAATGTCAAAAATTAAATTGTTAAATATGTACTGTTGTGTTAACATTTAATTGACTACAAATGCGTTAGAATACGTTCATGTCGAAGACGAGTTCGATCAGAATCTTATCCAAGTCGACTGACTCGATTTTGTTAACTTCTCATAACTTCCCGTAATGTCAATGTATTTGACCGTAGAAGCCGAGCGTCCATTCACTTGAATGAGACTGCATGGAACAGTTTTTTTCATTGCCTCAAAACTCGACGGTCATTGGATAAATGCCAACATTTGTCCCGCCCCGGGACGCTCAGCGTCTCTGGGGGTGGATGGAGCAGTGGGCTGGCCTAGGCTAGCCTGGACGCTGGGCTTCCGCATGATGATTGGAGGATCAGTCGAAAGGCTGAATCACTTTTTGATTGACAGCTATTTTGACAAATACATTGTCGCTTGACCAACCAGGAGCTCAGTCCCATCGCGGATTTTGCAAGTGAGGTCTTACGACAAACTGCAGCCCATTTCTTGATATTTGCTTGGCGAAATAATAATAATATAAATAATATAATAATAATAAATTGACAACTTTTTTGATGTAGGCCAAAAATGAGCTTCCCCTCTTTGAAAAACCAGCAGCCGCCACTGGATACCAGGTTGATGTAGAAAAAGCAGAAAAGTTTGAACATGTGAACAGTGAATGGCGACATTAATATATTGTCAACATCTCTGTAACTGGTTCCTACTTGCAAAATGACGCAGTATATACCAAACTCTCCCATAATCCAGACATCCATTTGGGTCCAAGTCATCATTAATCTGACGTTTACTATTAGTGATATTAACTAGGTGTTAAGTTGTAATCTGCAGTAAGGACCTTAGCCGAAGTGTATGCCGATGTAGACAGTGCTGCTTGATCCATTCATACTTTAATACTGATCCTGTTACCACTCGCTAGCCACAGATCACACACACACACACGCACGCATGTGCACGCATGCACACACACAAGTTTCCAATCGTATCTCAGTGCTCTTGTAGGTTATTTGTATACCAACTACATAGTTCATACCATAACAGATGCTAAATGCGTCATTTCTTAAATTCAATCTATACTGATTAGATTCAGAGAACTCAGCAAATTCTTGCAACTGGTAGACATGCTGCCATTCTGTGATTTTGCAATTGCCACACAATGCAATTGGAGGAAGTGGGGGTTGAGGTGTGAAGGTGGCATAGAGGGGTGGTACAGGAGGGAGGGAGGGAGGGAGGGAGGGAGGGAGGGAGGGAGGGAGGGAGGGAGGGAGGGAGGGAGGGAGGGAGGGGTGGAAGGGTGGGGGTGGAGAGGGTGGGGGGTGGGGGGGGGGGGGGGGGGGGTGGATGATTACAATGTGCATTGGGAGCTCCCGGACCGCTAGCTTGTTTTGTAGGGAGGGATTAGATCGGAGTGGAAAAGAAATGAATCATATTTCTAATCCTGAGTGTGTCTGTGTCTCTCTCTGCCCTCTCTGCTCCCCAGGCCATATGCTGCCCCCAGGGATTATCTGTCCATCTATCTACAGTATCTACAGTATCCTCTATCTATCTATCTATCTATCTATCTATCTGTCTATCTATCTATAGCTATCTATCTATCTATCTATCTATCTATCTATCTATCTATCTATATATCTATCTATCTGTCTGTCTATCTATCTATCTATCTATCTATCTATCTATCTATCTATCTATCTATCTATCTATCTATCTATCTATCTATCTATCTATCTATCTATCTATCTATCTATATATCTATCTATCTGTCTGTCTATCTATCTATCTATCTATCTATCTATCTATCTATCTATATATCTATCTATCTGTCTATCTATCTATCTATCTATCTATCTATCTATCTATCTATCTGTCTATCTATCTATCTATCTATCTATCTATCTATCTATCTATCTATCTGTCTATCTCTCACTCCATAGTCTCTCTCTCTCTCTCTCTCTCTCTATCCAGCTACTGTGTCTTTATGTCCATATATCTGTCAGTCTGTCAGTCTGTCTGTCTGTCAGTCTGTCTTTGATTCAGACCAAATTGGCTTTGCTATGCCACATATGCATATATGTGCATATCCTGAACTATTTGGATTACCTCTGTTTAATCTACGTGTCAAGTTACAGTAAGTTGGTTAACAAATACTGTAATACCTCATGTATCCATGAAAATACATACAAATGCCATCATCTCACTGGTCACCCAGTCATTCCTGCTTTGTCTGGTATAGATCTTCATCCACATGAAAAAAACATTACAGGGGCATGACATGGCAACCATCTGTAATGTATCACACACATTGTGAATGTTGTTTGTACTATTATGTAAGGATTCACGCATTTACGATATACTGTGCGTATGAATGCATCTCTGTATAATTCCATTCACAAAGAAAAGCAACGTAATCCATTTGGATCAACAAGGCTTACTCAGTTGATCATACTAAAACGTTAGCATTGTTTGTGTGAAAACATGTGAATGAGATGAGAATGCCGTGAGCAAGTGAGGTAATGGTGTGTTTGTAGTCGTTTTTGAGGATTGTGCTAATGCAATTGATCAAATATTTTTCCCTCTACCTCATCTCTTATATATCTTACTTGTTTTTACCTATCATATGTAATTATATGTTAATGTATTTCTCGTCTCATTTCAATTTTACACTTTACCTAATTTTCGGTCTCATTTCGGTTCATGTTAAACTGAGTTTTTAGGCTGAGCACTGTGTCACTGTGGGTCTAAAACCAACTCTCTGTTTTTCCCCAGACTATTTCCGGGTCAGGAACAGCAGCGTACTGCTGTCCCCTTTTAAAGGTTCAAGCATTCTCTCACAACAACGATTTGGCTCATTCCCCTGAAAAAAGCACATCCTCACAGCAAAGGTGCTGTGTGCCTCTGTCACAGAAACACAGCTGCATGGAGTTGGCCAGCAACATCATGTACCTGATTGTGTCTTTTGGTTATCTTTGGGGGACTGAAAATGGACCTGACAGGGCCCCAGCCTTGAGCAAATGCACCCAATTGCAATTTGTTATAAGGTTCTGAGAAGAACTGCCCTATCTATTCATGTCTATATTTGTCGATATTTGAACAATTGAAATTTAACCAGCTTGTCCAGCCAGCAGATGTTTAGCCTGACGAAAACTATTTGGTTGATGTAAAATATATTATTTTCAATTCGATTAAATTCGATTAAATTCAATTAAATTCAATTTGATTCAATTTGATTCAATTCAATGCAATTAATTTCATTTAAATTCAATTCAATTCAATTCAAACTGAGATTTGGTAGGAGTAAAAATGGTATATAACTGGCAGTATATAACATAACATTATATCATATTATAACCCCATGGAGTTAACCCTGCGCTCTGGCGCAAATGGGAAAAAAACATTGTGCAATCAAAAGTAATCTGTCCCCCTCTCGTGCTTGGGTCTGAGGACCTGGTGGAGGCCAGCAGAGGACTCTGTGTTCTGCTGGGTTCTAATCTCTTTTCCTTCCTCACTTCCTCCACGCCTGCCCCATACACTCCTAACCTCTCATAGGGATTATTAAAGGGAATTAATTGCCAGTGCAACTACTAGATGCTCACTATTGTCTTCATGTTCCCCCATCGTGTACCGCCTCAACACTTTGGTAATTCAGTTGCTCATGATATAACCACCGGTCATCTCCATTGTAAAACTCTCACCAAATCCTATACATTTACAACCACAATAAAATGTATAAAAGTCAATAAAACTTGCCACTGTTGTCATTAAATTGTTTTAATGTCCCAGAAACATGGCAGCTAGCTAGCATGATAGTCGTGAGACCGGTCAACCACAAAAAACATAACAGATGAAATATACAAAAGAAGAAAAAATCATTCATATCAGAAAAAATAAGCGAGAGAGGATTATAAAGAATGCAAAAAGATAAAAGTAAATGATAAAGAAGCATACACAGCAATGTATCCTATTACTGCTACTTTCATTGGATAAACCCCTGAGTTTGAAAAAAAGAAGGAACGATGAATTACTGAAAAAAATTAATGAACTGAAAAAAATATGAAATTAAAAAGTTGGCAGTTGTCTAGTAGAGAGACTGTTTGGTGGAGGGCCCATGTAACAACATATTGCAGATTGCATTTTCAAGTAAAGTTTTAATATTTACAGGAGAACAACACAAAAATGTATTAGCAATAATAACAAATGTCGGCTGAAGACATAGAATTAATACTGATAATAATACTGATAATATTAACTTCAAAACAATTTACCACAATTTCAACTTCAAGGAATTCACAATTTTTTTTAAACGAAACATAATATTGTTTTAGTCTAATACAAAAAAAGATCAAACACCAAACACATATATACTAGTACCCATCACATCTTAACAGGTTGGAGCTGAGAGAGACAAACCGACTCTCTTTGCAGGAGTGGTGCAGGTTGTTGACCCTGCGTCCCTTCCTCTGCTGCAGTCTTCTCACCTGTCACACACCTGACCATTCATAGTTATTTTCTTTTTTTTGTTCAATGGTGGATTTCTGAAGTGGCTGCTCTTTCTTTTGACTGCTTCCTCTGTCAACTTGCCAGCCCCCATATCACTCAAAGCATGGCCATCATTCTAGCATCCACAAAAATGTCTTGAGTGTGCCTAAACTAAAAGCTCGAGGGCCATTTTATACACGGTTAGATCTATTCACAAAGGCAACAGGTTCTTTTACAGCAGTGACTTGGTTGGTTACCAACTCTAACGCCAGTCCCCCCTTCCGATTGGCCGGCCTGATCAGAAGGTCCATCTCAATACAATGGACTATTGTTTCAGCTCTCTAAGCTGTTTCACTGGTTAGATGTTGAAAATAACTGTCAGCCATAAGGACACCAACTTCTGTCTGCCTTTTGTGTTTGTCTAATGGGGGGAAGCAGCATTGCCTATACGAGCTGTTAGAGTCAGCTCATGAATGGTTGTAAAAAAGCAGCTTTTGAAAATAAATACATTATGGAAGTCAGGATCATCTCACACCCTATACCCGTTTCCTGTTCCTCAAAATAAACATGGAAACATTCTTATTTCAGGGCCTTTTTCAGACATCACATAGACAACATAGGCCTATAGGCTACTGCTACATGTATGTGTGTGTTGCGCTGTGGTAATGAGGGAGAATTGGGCACTGTGTTGAATTGAATCCAAGGCCATTGCAATTGAAGTTGATTTCCGCTGAACCACTCAGGTTTTATGATTTTGTACATTTCAATCACTTCAATTTCTATTAACAGGATCATGTTTTAGTTTCTGTTCCACATTTATATTAATGATCTTTGTTACATCATAGAGCCCCAAATTACCAGATTGCTATTACAACAGAAAATCCAAATCATAACCGACGAGTTTAAAGGCTGTCATTCATTGTTGTTGTTGTTGTTTTTTCTTTTTTTTTTTCTTTGATCAATTTAAATGTTCACACATCATCTTGAATATTGTTCACCTGGCATGTTCATATTGTTCCCTTCCTCAGCTACACCTTCCCCACCCCCACCCCCACCCACTCTCCTCTAACCCCACTTCCTGTACATCATTTACAAGACCTGGAACTTCCAGGAGTTCTGGTCTTTGTAGTCCAGACAGTCAGTGGCGTTAAAATTGAGCTTCCAGGCAGCTTGGTCCTTGTAGTCCAGACAGTCGACGGCGCCGAAGCCCAGCGAGGCGGCCGTGTAGCCCTGGGAGGACAGCGAGGCGGGGGACTGGCTGAGGGGCCCCCCCATGGAGGAGGCGGTGATGGGGCTCAGGGCTCCCCCGGTGCCCGACAGCTGCGGGTGCATGGGGGAGAGGTAGGAGCTGCAGTCCAGGCCTGTAAAGTAGGACGAGGAGCCCGCGTAGCTCTGGCTGTAGGCCGGAGCCTGGCTGTAGGCCATGGAGGGGTAGCCGGCCGAGCGCTGCATGCAGGGGGTGGAGGAGACGGACAGGGGGTCCGGCAGCGGGGAGATGGAGGCCGGGCTCCAGATGGACACAGTGGCGGCTGCCGAGCTGGCGCTGGGCGCGATGGCGGTGCCCGGGGGAGGGGGCTGGGGGCTGTAGGGGCCGTTGCCCACGTTGGCCGAGGCGTCGGCGTTGGAATCGCGCACCGGGGACGCCTTCTTCTTGGGGGGCCGTGGTTTGGACTGGCCGGTGCTCTGCTGCTGCTGCTGGCGACACTTGGCCCTGCGGTTTTTAAACCACACCTGGTGGGGACCAGAGGGTTAGGAGTTAACCAAATGGTTCTGCCAGTAAACAGTCCATGGAGTTCCACTTTATCATTTAGTAACTCTATTTCACCACATAATACCACAAAATTCAATCAATGTGATGCAATCAGCAATTTGTGAGAACCACCAGACTAAAAAAAAAAACATTTTATCAAAAGAAACAAAAGCTGATTGCAGCTTAAAATCTATAGACACTGAAACAAAATGACTCAATATAAGCAAGTTCTGTGACTTAGTTATTGGGTACCTGGACACGGGACTCTGGTAGGTTGATCTTCAGGGCCACCTCCTCCCTCATGAAGATGTCCGGGTAGCGCGTCTTGGCAAACAGCGCCTCCAGGATGTCCAGCTGGGCGCGCGTAAAGGTGGTGCGCTCCCTGCGCTGCTTGCGCGGCGTGTCTGCAAACAGGACAGCAAACCAAGTCAGTCTTTATGCATTGTTCTGTTCAGAAATATAACCAAGTGTTTGTTTGTTTTTTTGTCTTTTTAAATAGTTACATATACAATTGATGTCGGTTTTGATCATTTGGAATCTAAAGCGTCCTTCTGGTTGAAGTAAACTGTGGCCTAATTATTAAGTGGTTGTGCAAGGGAATTCAAAGAATTAGGCTGAATCTTAGTGTTGAATATTTAAAAATATGCTACTCATTATTTCGGGTTTTTTTGTGCGTATACGGCCCTACCCGGAATTAATATTAGGTCTACATTATAGTTCACTGCAAGTTGATATTTTTTTCGATTTTTTATTTATTTCGGTGGCACGGTCAGATATAAGGCCTATGAGGCTTATATTGCACCAATCTTTATTTCTAAGTCTTTGTTCAAATATTTCGTTTTTTCTGACTTTAAAAATGCTAAGTTGGAATTGGCACAACGATGCAAGTCAGGTTGAATCGAAATATCTAAGAAATAGAGGCTTCCGCAAAACGTACCCAACGAAATAAAGATAGGGTGATATTGAAATCTGTGTTGTTGTTTAAATGACCAGCAGGACCTCCAGTCAATATTACAGTTGGCAGATGTCGGTTGGCACGAAACCGAGATGCGTTTCCAATTATTCAAACACACCAAGGCATCGAAACTCAGACCGTAGGCCTATGTAAATATAGGTTACATTAAAAAAAGTAACAGATTGCAGACTGTTTTTGGTTTTAAGTAAGTGTGTGAACAGGCTGTGCTTTCATTCACACACGTTTTATTGTTCTTTGATTCTATAATCCGCCACATTTATAGGTCAAGTGAACACATGGTGGCAGAATAGATATTACACATCGATTTCCTTTCATTTAAACTTTTCAACTTCACAAAAAATAATAAAATGGACTACCTTCAAAAATAAAACTAATCGAAACAGAATTTCGTTTTGGCAAAGCTGTTAACTTTCATATGCGGGCCTTTTACGCACGAATTACGCACGGACTCACTGCGTTGTCTTTGAATTCCTTCAGTGCACAAGCATAGCTTAATGAATGTGTATATTTATTAAATGAAATACAAAATACAATAATGCAACAAATTGCACGAATCTGAAATAAAAAAATAAAAAAAAATATATATATATATAGACAGATAAAGACTCACTAGGATATCCAACGGCGCTGTGCAGGAGGTCCATTCCCGGGCCGGATAGCGTTAACCCGTTCACGGCGTAATGGGGTTGCTTAATGTAGGACATCATGCCTCCGCCCGCTTTAAAACGCTGCCTCACTCACTCACTCTCTCTCTCCGTCTCTCTGGCCGGGGGCCGGGTCTCCTAGCTGGTCCAGGGGGGAGTCTCTCTCTCTCTCCCTCTCTCTCTCTCTCTCTCTCTCTCTCTCTCTCTCTCTCTCTCTCTCTCTCTCTCTCTCTCTCTCTCTCTCTCTATCCCTCCCTCTTTTTTTCCACTTCTTGTATTTGTCCTACACCCTAGCTGCGTCTGAAGCTTTAATACCTCTCCTCCTCCGCTGTTGTTGTTGTTCCTGTCCTTGTTGTTGTTATTCCCACTAGTCTCCCACCACCACCACCACTAGGCCAGAGGCTTTAACCTCTGTTGCCACCCGGAGGTCACCCTCCAATCTTAACTGAAACAGAGGCCAACAAGTAAAATACAAAACTTTAACGTTTTGTATTAGGCCTGACGCAATATCAGTTCCGTCTTGTCCTACAAAATGAAGTACGGCAGTGGACGTGAGACAGGGTCAGAGGTCCCGGTCCTGGTCCTGGTCCTGGTCCCGGTGCTGGGATCCTGCAGAGGAGCGGAGCGGAGAGAGAGGTGCCGGTAAGCCGCCTGCGGGGAGGAGAAGTGAGGCGAGCAGGAGGAGGCTGGCTAATTAGAAGTCACTTCTTACAAAGTAGACTCGGTCAGACCCCTCCTCCTTTTCTCCCTCCCTCCTTCCCTCCCTCCTTCCCTCCCTCCCTCCTCCCCTCCCTCCTTCCTTCCCCTCCTCCCCCGCCCCCCCTCCCAGCGCTGAGAAAAACGCACACAGGTAGGCGCCGCGCACGCATGAATGTGGTTCACACTCACAAATATATACAAGTAAATATAATATATAGCCTGTGACATCCCAGGGTAAGTAAGTCATAAGTAGTAAAACAAATCTCTATCTCAATAGTGTTATCCTTTAGCCTATATAGCCCAACAGTAGGCTACTTTCATATTAATTTCACAAAAATAATAATATGTTATTATTGAGTGAAATATAGATTTGTTTTACTCTAAAAAAGCCAAATAAAATATGTAATATTACCACCAACAACAACAAAAGGTTAATTTATGGAAGTGGCCAGGATGCTGAATAAGGCATCACTCTCTTAGATTGACTATATTCATAATTGGAGGCACTTTGGTCTCTCTTTCTCTCACGACGACACATGTCGTCCTGCTGCAGGACAGACAGACAGACAGACAGACAGACAGACAGACATGCTCCCAAATTGGCCTCCTGAAATAATTGGGCGCCGCCGTCTCGGTGCGGAGGTAAAGGGCCGCAGCGGCGGAGGAGAGAGGGGCTGCAGGCCGGATTAACACGCACACAAAGGCCGCGTTGTTCTGCCATTAAATCCGCTGCTGATCCCCAACATGCTCCCTGCTCATTCAGGCACTGTGCAGTGGTGGTGGT
>JAOPHQ010003440.1:190000-192500 GCA_030340625.1 Merluccius polli
GAGCTCCACCTTCACCAGCTGCAACATTAAAGCGGTGAACACATTAATACATCAATAAATATGTAATCCAATAATATAATACATATTATTCTGAAATAGGCCATTTTGAATAATGAGTACTTTTACTTTTGGTACTGTATGTATATTTTGATGCTAATACTTTGCTTTGATGCTATGCTAATACTGAAATTGTACTTAAGTAACAGTGTGTGGTTACAACTTTTACTGAAGTAAAAGATGTGACTACTTCTTCCACCACTGCCTAGATGTCATATTGATGTTGACTGAATAACTTGGAACCTCTGTCAGTACAACACAAGCTGGGGTTGTGATTGGGACAATGGTTATTATCCCACCATAGCGTTTGTATGTACCAGGTGATTCAATCTTCGTTGGAAAATGCATGACCATATACTTTGTTTGTATTCTGCAATATTTTATGGAGTTATCTCTCCATAAACCATACTTTTCTAGTTACCATGGGAACCTGACGATGGGCTTGGGTAATGATTCATGGATAATGTAAGCAGGCGTGTGACGCGTGCTGCATAGCTCTCTATTTGTCAATCTGTCCATGTGTGTGTGTGTGTGTGTGTGTGTGTGTTGGTCAGTCATCTCTATGTTGCGTCTTGATCAATTTCACAGCCCGTCTGCCCCCCGGAGTGTGGATGTGTGTGTCCTGCTGTCCTCCCAGGGCAGACACATTCCTAATCCACTGCACACAGCAGCAGGTGGGGTCTGATGGGGGCGGTGTGCGTGCGTGTGCGCGCGTGTGTGTGTGTGTGTGTGTGTGTGTGTGTGTGGGTGGGTGGGTGGGTGGGGGGGGGGGGGGGCAGGGGCGGAGTGTGTGTGTGTGTTGTGGGGGAGTGTGTATGTGTGTGTATTGAATCTTCATCATTTAACTCCCTCCTTGGCCACTGTCTGGAGATTAGCCAAGTCACCACCTGTTAAAAAAAACTCATACTCATACACTGACAATAAGCTAATTAAAGTAAATCCAAGTCGACACAATGACGGCTAAATGAACTATACCATTAAATAAACATGACCCTGCAGATTCCCACTGAAAGGTAATCTACCATGTATCGTTTTAACTCTTTGTTAACTGACGTGAATTGATGTTAATTCATTTAACTGGTAGAAAAACATTATCGGGCTTTGACATTCACAACCCCCCCCCACACACACACATCAGCAGGTGAAGACTTCTTTAGCATGATATGAAAAATACAAAAAAATATTGAGACAGCATTATGGATAAGGTGAGATGCAAACATATATCACACACACACACACACAGAGCCCCCCCCCCCCCCACACACACACACACACACACACACAGACCCCCCCACACACACACACACATACACACACACACACACACACACACACGCCAGAGATAGGGATGCACGCGCCACTAATGAGTGCACTCATCACCATTGTTATACCAAGTGCACATTGACAGTGTGTGTGTGTTGTTTGTTGTGGGTTGTGTGTGGGGGTGGGGGTGAGGGTGGGGGTGAGGGTGGGGGGGACCCCTGCACAGCGTGTGTTGAGGCAGCATGTGCATGGTGGGGAGATGGTGGGACTGGGAAGGGGGTCATAGATGGGGTTGGCTTGGTCATATATGTGCATCTGTGTGTGTGTGTGTGTGTGTGTGTGTGTGGTACAGTAACATGGACCCTCCCCAGCCCATATGGCAGTAAACAGCAGTAGTAATCATGGAAGTGGAGCAACAGGCCCTGAGCCTCACTAATCCCCAGCCACACTCCGACACGTGCCACATAGACACACACACACTCGGACCCTGCCCCTAACCCACACATACGCAAATGCATGAATGCACGCGCGCGCGCACACACACACACACACACACACGCATACATAAATACACACTCATACACACACACTCAAACACACACATACACACACACACACACTGTCATACAGTACATTTACAAATGTATACACACACATAAACTTATACATCACTGACACACGTACACATGCAGATACACATACTCACAAACACACATGCAGATTCACACATTCAAGGATGCTAATGTACACAACACAAACAAAACAGGTGGACATTGTCCAAAATCAAAGAGGGCCTAAACAACTAACAGTCTATTTGCATGTAGGCATCCAATGCATCGGCTTTACTCGCTGCACAGAACGGTTAGAATCTACCTATGCACACCAACATATGCTAAAAATACATCTTCATAATGTTTTCTCTTGTTTGGTAAAACTGTGTCTGTGATAACATACACAGATAATACTGCTAAAGTAATGGATGGGGGAGAGGCTGAAAAGCGTTATTGATTTGTGATTGTCGAAAAGCATCTTTTGTGCACAGTCACATTTTGATGGTGACAGGTACACGCACACATTCACACATTCACACACACACACACACACAACCACACACTTAGAAAGAAAAAATCATGTGTACACATGCACTCAAACACAAATAAAGTCATGTGCTTTCTCTTTT
>JAOPHQ010003440.1:197500-202500 GCA_030340625.1 Merluccius polli
AAAATCATAGATCTTGACAAGTTGTTCAAATCATAAAGAAGTAAAATAACAATATTGTTGTTCAGTTCCAAAATACATGTGACTACGGTAAGTAACGTTTTGGGCCTTTGTAGATCCACTGTTATCTGTAAATTGTAATGTACATATAATGACAGTAGAATGATTGAATGTGGAAAAACTAAGTCATATGGTTTGAATTGCACTTATTTTTCTTGTAAGACATCTCAGGATGTTTTCAAAATGTACTTGTACTTCTTGATGTGGAGGTGTTGTTATTTCTAGGCGACGGTTTACTGGTCCGGCCCTCTTGAGATAATTGGGCTGTATGAGGCCCATGAACTAAATGAGTGTGTTACCCTGCTTTACAGTAAACCCAATGAAGACTAGCAGGACGCCACAACACTGCCATCTGTTGGTGATATAAAGTAATGCAGAAAGATAACCGGATGTAGAAGAACACGGAAATCCGTGTTTGATGCCAGGTGTATTTGCAGTCCATCTCCAGAAACACGTTCACAAAAACAAAAGTGATGTCCTAATTGCTTTGTTGCAGCCAATAACCTACCAAATGTTTGGTATATTTTCATACGTGATAAATGGCTAAAACAACAAATTGTTTATGACAATTACAGTCTTCTGTCAATCAACAGAACATGTATGCATCATTCATCGCTTTCGTTTCAGTTCCGATCATCCAGCTAAATAATGTCTCCCTGACTGGAAGGTCTTCTTCAATGGTGAACTTCTGCATGAAGAGTAGGCCTCCAATATTGTCACCCAGTTACAATGACAGAAACGTCATCCCACGCTTCATGAGATGTAAACGGAGAAGAGCTACACTACCATATTGTCAAGAGTTAACTACACACTACCATACTGTCAAGAGTTAGTTACACTACCATACTGTCAAGAGTTAACTACACTACCATACTGTCAAGAGTTAGCTACCATACTTTCAAGAGTTCCCATATGCCTATCAAGTTACTGTATACACATCTCTAGATGTGGTTCAACATTTCCATGTGGATCACATTAATCCTTATTCACAAACAAGAAACACACCACAGCATATTCCAGCTGTCTATTTTGTCTTTCATCTCAGTAGATGAAAGACAAGATGGAAGTTATAGTTATATAAGCACAATATTCACTAAGTCCAGTATAAAAGACTCACATGTGTCACCTAGTGTGTAAAGCAGAAAATGAAAGAGGTGGACATGAGACCATGACACACACACACACACACACACACACACACACACACACACACGGCCCATATAAAAACTGCTTTCCAAGATCAGATGTCACACTCACTGCACATAGTATTGGCATGACGTTAAGATACAAGCATGTGCATGATGATGCACAAGTCATTGATTTGAGATGAAAATTAAATCCTCTCTGATCCCAGGTGGTTCATTTTTTAAATGCAAATGTTGTTATTGTCAATAAGAAATGGAAACCAACAAAGTCCCCACAGACTGTAGAGTGAAAAAAACCTATTTATTCAGCAATGATGTTTGTATGGTTGAAGGACTCACTGAGATTAACGCATTTAGGAAACTGTTGGTCAGGATGGAGCACAATATAAACAACCTATAGATATAGGAATTATCCCAGAGGTCCTGCTCCCGCTCTACTCCCGCTCGGCTATGGCCACCAGGTGGGCCTCTATCTCTTCCTCAGATAGGGTCCTGTCAGGGGACAACAAGACAGTGACAACATGACCTCAATGCTGATATCAATGGTAACATAGGTTTATCAAAGGTTCTTTGATATTCTGTGCGAATATCAAAGAACCTTTGATAAAGGCCATGGGTGAAAAAAATGTTCTGAATGTATGAAACAAAAGAGATGTTGACCTTTTAACGTATAATGTATATTATTCATTGATTCACTCATTTACCAAAATCCATTTGAATTGAAATATTTTTAAATGCATTTCACAGTAAATATTGATTATGCAATACATTTAGATTAACAATTAATTGTATTCACAAAGAATACAATTAATTACATTAAACAATTGAATCACTTGACAGCCCTATTCTAGACGTATGAGACAGCTTCAGGTTACCTGAACTTAGTGTGTTCTTTGGTGACCAGGCCCACCTCCAGCTCACCGGCCTTGAAGTCAGTGGCCAGGACAGAGGACAGGCAGCAGATAGCCAGCTGAAACAGAATCAGGGATGTTGAGGGGTTATTTCTATTGGAATTAACCTACCCTGCAAAAGAAATGGATAGGCAACTGCTGTCCCATGTGTAAAACCAAAGTGATTTTTAAAATAAAACAATGGTCGTTTCAAGGACTTCCTAAGTGTATATTTACTTGCACAAAAGAAGGAGGAAATAAAATATGATTTTGTTTAAACAAAAAACAAAACTCATAGCTCTGCTCTTCAGTCTAAACATTTGTTATGCCCAGCTTTGTGTCATTACAAACCACATGCGTTCCTCTCGTTTATAGTGTGGAGTCTATCCTAAAAAAGCTGTGGTCTGTTAAGGACCACAGCTTTAATGTTGATGACTTCTAAACCACCTTGAGTCCGTGATGACTCCATTGACATGCTTGTTTTTAGAGGCTGTTGTAAACTGTCTAAACAAGAGCTCACCACTAACCTAACCTCACGTAATTATTATTATTAATAATAATAATAATAATAAGTCATTGCATTCATATATTGCTTTTCAAGGCACTCAAAGCACTTTAGAGTGTGAGTGGGACCACTAGTAGCTAATCACCAGTGGACCACTACGACATACCTGTATGGTTCTTTCTTGGCTCAGTTCGGGCTTCTTCTTCAGCTTCTTCTCCAGGTAGCTGCTAGCCTCTGCGTGCTTGGCCCCGACCGCGGTGGCCCTGAAGCCACAGTAGTAGCCGGCCGGGTCGCACTTAAACAGCACTGGCCCCTTCTGGGGGTCCATGGACACCAGCAGCATGCCTGGGGTGGGGGGGGGGAGGGGGGGAGAGAGTGAAAGAGCGATAGAGAGGCGGGAGGGGAGGAAGACAGAGACAGAGTAACATTATCTCTGGTATATTACATCTGCCTTGTTTTATTTGCATTAAAGTGTAAGTGAACCCTCTGTTTCAGCTCGAATTCAAACTTATTTAAAAAATGTGTTTTGGGATAAGAGTTCTAGGAAGGAGGGTGTTATCTTCATGGTTTACGACCCACGCAAAACCCACGCAATACTTTTTTTCCAGCTAGTACCGCCTAGTAGATGTGTATGAGCGTTATAATGAGCCATGTTGCATATGAAATGCGCCACACACCTAGCCTAGAAATCTGGACGCCCCTAGCGGCAGCAAATTTATTTTGCAGCCAGGGGGGTCTAGCACTTCTCCGTCGTTTTTCTGTGCTGGAAACAGAAGATCTGTCAGGCCAATCACAGCGTGAGGGGCGGAGTCGGAAGCCGGGCTACCATGACGACAGAGTTGCGACGGTTCCGTGTGAGAGGTAAACAATGGCTGCTGCTGCTGGCGAACGGCTGTCTTTCGACTCGGCTTTGGCCGCGACTCTTCAAGACTTGAAGTTAACATTTTCTTTGAGAAAAGAACAAAGAACGGCACTGAAGTCTTTCCTCGAAAATAAATATGTATTCGGAGTTTTGATTAATTACGTAGTCAGAGCCGTCGCTCTGACTACGTCACCTTCTTCGTTGCTCTGATTGGTTGTAGCGCTATCCTATTGCGTGCAGAGGGAACTTGAAAGACAACCGTTTATCCCGCCCACACTGCCAATGGAGCTGAGCCAGACCCTACATCTTTCTGATGTGGGTCTGGCTTGCCAGGCTACCACACAACGTGAAGTTATACTATAAGTGTCCGAGAAGCTTAACCCGCTCTCGGACACGGACATCAACATCAACCGCTGCCCAGACGGAGCTCCATGAGTCCACACATCCACACTTCGCCGCCGGTGTCAGAGTGAAACGTTCACAAACTGGTTGGCAGATACCGGCAAAAACATAGGATTTTACTCTTGTTTAGTAACTCCTTATTTTAGTAACAGTGACAAAATAGCATAGATTACTATGTTGCCGGTCTTATAGGACATATTTCCACGTACAAAAAAAAGAAAACAATTTTAGGTTCACAGCCCCAACAACCCCTAACCGTGTAGGATAAGCTAACATGTGACATAGGGTCAGGAGACAGCAAACAAATAACTATCATGTTTAACTCAAGTATTCAAAACATGAAGGACGTTGCTTGTGGTTTGAGGGCCAACGGAATGGGAAAACGGACCAATCGGTGATGAGGGAAGGGGATCAGGTGACTCACAGCAGCCCAGTGGCCTCATCTCAGCGTTCTGCGTGTACACCTGGCAGATGTCGGCCAGGCGGCGACACAGAACGTCGGCGTGGATGTCGTAGCCAAACTTGTACTTCCACTCCCCTGCCTCCACGCGTGCCCGGTGAACCTGGGAACGGCTGTCCGCTGGGGGGGGGTGTAGGGTTAGGGTTAAGGTTAGGGTAAGGGGGTTGTGTTTAAATGTGTTTCTCCTTCATGACTACAAAATCAACCATTCAACAGCTATTGGTCAACAACATTGGTCAGCTATCACAAACGTGGTGAACAATGTTTACCGCCGTGGCCAGTCATGACACAACCGATGCGTGAGGTGAGCTTGAACATGTTGGTCATGGTGGATGCGTCCAGCAACTTGTCCTGCAGTCGAGAAATCATTCAATACTTTGACCAATTCATTTTACAGTCATATTGTTTATGAATTAATTGTGGTGCCCATGAGTAGAAGATGATGAGGTAATGACAATGATAGTGAAGATGAGGATAATTAGAGCCCGACCGAGTATTTGGGTTCCAGAGTTATATCGGTATATCGTTATATGGCCGATAATAGCACGCAACAACCAACGTGATTTGCAGGCTTAATACCACCAGATGCTCTCCCCAAAGAATGTAATAGTGGTGCAGCACCGCCATGCTCCCTTTACAGCACCACCATGTAACATTTCAACATAGGGCTGTCGCGACG
>JAOPHQ010003441.1:0-2500 GCA_030340625.1 Merluccius polli
GCCACTCTGTTTGATTATTCACATGACTTGAACAAATCATGATATCTCCATATTTCAATTAGCAAAAGGCCCCCATTTGCTTATATGAGTTGGGGCAGTGGAGACATGTTTAAATATTATTTGTTAACATAAGTCCTCATCAGACATGCACAAAACCTGGTGCTGTACAGGAAGTTCACAGCAGCAGTTTGTATTTGTATTCGAAATTAGTTTTATGTCTGCGTAAAGAGAAAAACAGCTAAGCTAAAATCCAAACATTTCCATTGGTTGGAAGCACATTAAAAGCGAGCCCTGTTTCTTTGGTCAGCACAAACTATTGAATTTATTAAAAGGGGGGAAGCAGAGATACCACCTGGCATGTACAACGGACGCGTTCGGTTCATTTTGCTTTGTTCAAATAAAATAAATGTCATGGTCAAATTGATAAAAATGCAATATCATGACCACAGCAGGACTATCCAGATGCAACTTGTCCTTTAATCGCACTCCAATAATTAAATAAAACGAAACCATCAAGTATTTGTGGACCACTGGATTTGGTGTGTGCATTGTTTTCTTGTGAACGCAGCCTCGTAAAGCACTTGGAGCAGTTTGTGAACTTTGTTTGTAAATGTGCTATCCAGATAAAGTGTATTAGTATTACTTTTGAAGCAACAAAAGCCAGAAGGTCATCACTGCAGATGGACTTTTATGGATGGAATAATGGAATGAAATGGCATGAAAAATGGACGAAACAATAAAGGAGAGGACATCTTGAAATGAAATCTCCCGGCTGAAAGACAGCCTTTAGGACGAGTAACTCTTAAGTGAAAAAGCCAATCTCTCTGAGCGAGACATTCAACAGCCTAAAAAAGAAAGAAAAAAACCACGACAGGCGGTGAGAGACATTTGTAATCTGGAGGGCGAACGGAGAGAGAGAGAGAGAGAGACAGAGAGACAGAGAGACTCAGAGACAGCTGTGAGCCCGGGATCCTGTGGGCCCTTGTCGACGTCTGTGTGTGTGTGTATTTGAATTGGTGATGGTGGTGAGGGTGATGGTGGTGAGGGTGATGGCGGTGTGGGTGAGGGTGGTGAGGGTGGTGGCGGTGGCGTCCGACTGTGTTCCGACCCACTGTGTTGATTGACAGGTGCTTTGTGTGCCCATGCCAGTGATGCATTGTGGGAAAAGTGTGCGGCGGGGGGGGGGGGGTGGACTGACTCACATTCCAGAGAGAACTAGTGCAGGGTCATTTGTCTGCCACACAAACACACACACACACAAACATATACACAGTAACACTTGATTACAACTACACACACATACGCACACACACTCAATTACACCTACGTGCTGACACACATGAGTCTCTCTCACACAGTGCACCTTCGTCGTGCCATCCCATTGGATATCGGATTGACACCTCTATTGTCTGACGCCGAGACAATCTGGGACCGCAGAGGATTTGGGAAGGAAGTTGTGTCTAGGGTAGCCACGCACACACACACAGGTAAGCATTAATGTTTGATGAATTGTAGCGGCATTGTGCGCACTACTAAAGACAAACAAAGGAAACGAGTTTGTGGAACATGATGTCCTGGATGAACATCTCCATCTATTGTCCAAATTACCTTTTGACCTCTTCTGTTTTGAGTAGAGTTAAAAATGTGTTTAAAAATCCCATTTATCATCGTGAGTGTTTGTGTTGTTTTCTGTGTGTGTGTGTGTGTGTGTGTGTGTGTGTGTGTGTGTGTGTTTTATACTGTGGATCAGCGTGGCCCGACAAAATGCAAATGTAATTTAGTCATCAGCACTTCTTTATTAAAGTAAAAATGTAGTTTGTTTAGAATCAAAACGACAGCATTGTGGGATTTCTGATCATGTTTTAATCATCATAAATGATTACAGACATCAAGCTAATCAATAACAACATTGAGTTTCCGTTTAATTGTAACAAACGAGGTCCATCCATCAATGCCGTCAGATGCACATTTATTATCTTAACTCCACCAATGTGTTGTTTTGGCTCGTTTTCAGTTGCATTGTTCTCCAAAATACACCATGCCAAACACACAAAGAAGACTAAATCAAACAGCAAGCGTCTGATGAATAAGCCTATTAGCTAGCGAATAGTCGCTACCTTTTAAGACCGTACAATAAGAAAAAAGTGATTTACCTCGAATAAAGACATTACCAAACTACAGCTTGTATTGCCCTGGCAGCATACCACTACTTTAGCAAAAGCTGGAGTACAACAGTTACCATTATGTTAGGCTCAAAAATCTTCTTAACGTTGAATGCGTGAGCCAACTTAGCCAAATAATGTCCACATTGTGAAAAAGCAGGAAGTTAAGCTACGTCAACTACGGTGTCTGCCGTTACTAACTTTACCATGGCCGAGTTATGCGTCCTTTTGTCCTCTTTACACGTCAAATCACACTCTTAACAACATTAAGCAATCGAGGTCTTATGAATCGGTTTTTGAGTGTTTTGTGCACACAACTGACCTGTAAAAACAGGATA
>JAOPHQ010003441.1:7500-25000 GCA_030340625.1 Merluccius polli
AGTTAGCCTCGGCGTGTCTTTTGTTTTATTAGTAAGCTCACGGTAAAGAATGAGATTATACCGATAATTTCGGCATGCATTTGGCCCTTTGTTTAAAGGCTTGGACGTTATGAATGCATACATGGAATTTAAAATCATATACAATTATAAATTGGAAGTATTATTGTGAATTGCTTCACATAATTCATAGGCTGGCCCAATATTTAACCAACCAGAACTACATGGGCACTTCACAACGATTAACCCGTTTGCTATGTTTGAGCAATTTAATTCATAATAGTGTAATTACATATAATTTTGCACTTAGAGAAGGACCGTGACATATGGTGTAACAGCATGGGACTGTATTTGTCCGCATGACTCGGTTGATGTAATTATCGCTATGTCAGCAAATAGTCGATCCTGTTCGCCGTCTCGAGGTGCAAGTAAGCCAGAGGAGGAGTACTTTAAAGTGACCACCAAGTCATTAGACACACGCCCATGAAGCCGGTCTGAAGGTTGTGATTGGCCCGGACCGTCAACAGTCAATGTCATCTTTAATGGCCCTGAAGCAGCTCGGCTGTCTCAAATTGCTACCGCTAACTGCTACCGCTCGTCTCCTCAAGGGTATAGCGAATGAGCCAATGGGAAGACATTGGATAAACTACTTTTTTTAAGGTTTCCCCACTTCTCTTTCAATTCAAAGCTTATCTCAACTTGGAAAATACCTTTAAAAGTTACCTTGTAATCTTTTACCAAGGGTAAATTGTGCCATGACATGATGTACTTTAATAAGCGATAATACAGAGGAATAACATTCAGGGACCGTAGCGTGATAAAAGAAAATAACTAAGAGGTACAGAAACCAGGCTGACACTCAAGAGTATAAGGCCATTTCAAACTACGGTGTCTAAATAGAAAGATAGACCAGCCTACCAGTTGGTGGTCCACTGGAAAGACTTGTAGGCAGATCTATCCTATCATACTGTCCGGGTGAGCACTCCCACTTGTGATGTCACTAGATGACTTTGACCGGCTTGTAGCGGCTACATCAGACGTCAGACCTGGCGGTAAAATAGGGGCCCTGAATCTGAAGTGGATGAATCAAAGTGAATCTGTGTGGATGGAAACTGGGCAAAGCGTATATTTTCGAAAAAGTGACAACATGTAATTGTGAGGTGATCCAGACATCTGTGGCCGGCTCAAGTAGTCTGGGCATGTGCCTGACAGACGGCACAGACTGAACCGATGCCCTCCAGTTTGAACAGCAAATGCTTGTTCTGTTTGGATGGGCAACATTTTGAAAACATTATTATATGGTAGGGCTGGGGAAAAAATACAAAATCGGTTCACTTAAGTAGCTTTTTTTTTCAGCGATTTTTTTAATTGAATTTTGAACTCCTTGTATTGATTTTAAATCGCTTTTTCCAAATTTTTTTTTTCTTCAAATGTTTTCTTTTTTAAAACAGTTGTATTGTTTCACATTAAATACATAGGAGTACACTACAGCATGTAACCTTCCCTTAAACCCTCCCAGTGTAGCAACGATGCTGCTGAAATAAAAGCCAGAAAGTCTGACTGACATGCGATGTGCTTTGTTTTTGGAAACATGCCTCATGACATACAGTCTCCAGAAGACGTGTACGAATTCAACTTTTTTTCCCATGGTCTAGTGTTAAAAAAGTAAACAAAAAGCAATAAATCGTAATACCGAACAGCAATACTTCATTTTGTGTTTCATTGCCCTGTGTACTGTGACTTGAGAAATCATCTGTTTGAAAAAATTCAGTTGAAGCAAATTGATTTATTTTGGTTGTCTGAAGGTAATATGTTGAATTGGCTCTTTAATGAGGAGATTTTTGTCTTAGCAACATTTATAGAAATGGGCATGGCAACTAAGACAGAGAACACTGTATCCAACAAAATAGGCCATTTTTGTCATGGAAATTGAACGTTTTATTTTTGAATTTGTGGAACTGTATAATATGATTTGTCATGTGGCCATCCTGACTGTTGTCTAGTGTCTTGTAAGCCCATATGGGCTGGGCACCAATGATGCAGGACACTTAAATAAACACATCAATCAATCAATGTAGAAACGCAATACTTAAAAATCACAATACATATTAAATCGGCACCCAAGTATCGTGTTTGTCATTTTTTGGCTCTTAATTGGTATTGTCTAAAATACTAACTTGCTCCATCAGAAATGCCGACATTGTCAATTCATGGAAGGTAGTTTAGTTTTTTAATGTTCAGATGCTGGATGACCTGTTCATCCAGTTGTACGCCGACGTCTCCATCGGTTTCCTCACGAAAATACGAGCAGCTGCTCTCTGCTCTCCGCACTGATCTCAGCTTGATAGAAAAAAACAGCCGCAGCTAACCTAGCTTGGTGTCAAGTTGACCTCCCATACAAAAGCTCCTTTTCACCATCATTTCTGCGGGAGGCCGACAAAGCGCATTAAAAGTCACGTCGCTGGATCTGTGGAGAAAAATAAAATGTGGGAAATTCATTATTATTTTTTTAACATTGACTTACTTGTGCATTGAGTTTTCAGACGATTTTATTCAAAGCGCCGACGACGCCGGTGAATAGACCGGCTTTTCACCGAGGTGTCATCGTAGGACAAACCGAGGCGCCGCTCATAACACTAATTATGGGTACTGCTACTTTTATGTACCTCGGGGGGGGCACACGGTGGTCAACGTGCGATATCTTCCCCGAGCGCGAGTCCACTCACCGTGCCCCGGGTATATAAAAGGAGCAGACCCCGTAATTAGTGTTATGAGCCGCTCCTGTGTTTTTTCCCACCACTGTGAAAAAGGGCTCCCATTATTCTGACACCGGTCATTAACGAGCAGGTAGTGTGTGTGTGTGTGTGTGTGGGGGGGGGGGGGGGTTTAGGGCAGCTTAGCTCAAGGATGACTACAAGTTATCGAGTCTGCAGACATTGGGGATCGAGACCCAGAAACTTTCTGCCCGGGAGTCACCCCGGGAGTCGAAATAATCCAGCCACCCCCCAGCCAATGAAGGCCTTTGTGTTACGTCGGTAGCCAGGAACACATGAGAAGGACCCAAATGCAGAGACGGAGAAGGAGGCAGGATGACCTTACAGTGAATTTAATAAAGAGACTTACAGGTACAGGTAGCCTGGCAGGTACAAAATCCAAACAAGGTACAAAACCACAGGGACCGACACCGACTAGTAACTCGGACAAACTGACCAAGAACAAAACATGTGAACCAGTATATAAAGGGAGTAGCTGAAACTAATCAGGGAAATCACAAGGGCGGGAAAAACACAAAGACAGGAAGTGAAATCAAAACATGACACGAGGGGTGAACTACCAAAATAAAACAGGAAACCATAAACAAAGTCCTGCTAATGTCCATAAGAAACAGAAACACGGGGAACAGAGGCAGACCATTACACTTTGATAACAACTCTTAATGTAAAACAGGCTTACATAAGTTACAGTATTAGATAAGGGCAGAATTCAATGTGCATCGTCATTATTCTCATCATTAGATAGATGCTTGCTGAATCTCATTAACATTACCGCCTCTGGGATCAGATGACAGGTTAGGCTATAGGGGTGTTTGACTCCCGGGCCAAAAAGTTCTGTTTGAACCCCCCATCCTCTGTAGTCTACTACGCCGTAGGCATCCCTGAGCGAGATAGATACCCCAACCTGCTCCTTAATGACATGTATCATTAAAAATAAATCACTGCAAGTCAATTTGGATTAAAAAAAACCCGACAAAAATAGCACGAACGAGTACAGGGACACGCCTGTCTTGGTACTGCTGTTTTATATATATATTTTATGGGCTTTTCATTCCGTTATAGACAGGGGAGCGGAGAGAGAGAGAGAGAGAGAGAGAGAGAGAGAGAGGAAAGTGGGTTGAAAGAGAGAGGGAACGACGCGCAGCAATGGTAACGCAGGTGGGACTCGAACCTATGGCCGCTACGAGGCTTTCCCGCCGTCGCGGGTCAGCGCATTAGTGGGCTGAGCCAAACCGAGGCCAACCGAGCCGCCTCGCCTCCCCCTCCTCCCCTCCCCTCGAGGCCCCCCCGGTCATCTGGCGTCGCTCGCCTTTCAGCTTTTCTGACGTTCATCCGCGGCGATTGGCTGGCCCTCGAGTCCCGGGGCCCCTTCGAGCCAAGCGAAAGAAAACCGCCCGTCTGGTCGGGTCTGGTCTGTCTGCTCTCCCAGCACCAGGTCTTCTTCTTGTTCGGTCGGGAATGGGCGGCGCAAGCGGCGGCGGGGGCCAGGCGGGCGGGCGGGCGCGTACGGCGCGACGCGGGTGTATGCGCACGGTCGGACGCTTGTGTCTTATGTGCTGCCGATGATGATTCGCCCCGACTGCTCGGCTCTACTCTGCCGGGGGGGGGGGGGGGGGGGGAGGAGGAGGGGGTAGGAGGAGGGGGGGGGGCTGGTAATCCACGACTGGCTGGGCCGCACTTCAACACACTGCAGTGTACTACTGCTGCAACTTGTCCACGAGCCAAATTGTGCCGAGTATATACCGCACACACACATACACACACACACACACACGTGCGTACACACCAACCGACATCTGCCGTTGTCGTGCGCCGCACACACACAAATCTATAGCGTACATGTGTGCACACAGACATGCTCACATACACACACACATAGCTTACACACACGCACACATCTACCATTTACACACACACACACCTTACGACTTACACAAATCCACCTTTTGCATGCACACACACACACACACACAAATCTATAGCGTACATGTGCACACACAGACATACTCACATACACACACACATAGCCTACATGCATGCACACATCTACCATTTACACACAAACACACACACACCTTACAACTTACACACATACACCTTTTGCACGCACGCACACACACACACACACACACACTCACAGATGAGCCATAAAGTCCTCTGCGACGGCGCTACTAAATGCCAAGCTATTCCACCCAGAGTCTGCAGACCGGCAGCCTGGCCCATCTCCTAGGGCACTTTCAATTAACGCCCCTGAAACAGTGCAGCTTAACTGTTGCTCAAACTGCTGCAGCTCATGTCCATAGATCAGCTGGCACCGCACACACTGTGTGTGTGTGTGTGTGTGTGTGTGTGTGTGTGTGTGTGTGAGAGATTCTATTATAAAGCATCACATTTTTATTTTTTTGTTTGTTTGATTTTGACAGGCGGGGGGGGGTATGGGGGGTGGACTATATACTGTTTTGTTTTTTGTTTTAATGTATACACACACTGAAATTGTCATCGTCTGCGTCCGTTCGAGGGTGAAATTATTTGTGTCACGCAAATCAAGAAAAATATGTTGTCACTTTCACGATACCGCGTCGTCGTTGAGGTGTAAGCTGTCTGCGTGTGTGTGTGTGTGTGTGTGTGTTTTCCGAGCTCATAGCATAAAAAGGTGGCATCCCACCCCCCCCCCCCCCCCCGCCTCAATACGGCAAAATGATGTAAATAAAAAATACTGCTGTGTCAGCAAATATCATCTTAAGTGTTTTTCCTTTGTCATTAGTTTGTATTAGTGACGCACACGCGTGCCCTATGGGGTGTGATTGCCTTTTGGACAAACACAATGAAGAAAGTTTTCAGGTCGCCAGCAAGCTAACAAGCTAAAATGCTACCGTCCGCGTTGTCGACGGTCCGACTGGAAAGTTCGAGAAAATAAAAGCGACATTGTGAGTGACGTTGGCTTGAAATATTTGAAACGTTACTTGCCATGGTTGTTTGCATACGTAGATACATGGACACACACACACACATAATACATACATAGGCCTACATATGTCAGACAGACAACCATAGACAAAAACACACACATACATACATACGTCAGACAGACAACCATAGACAAACACACACACAGGCCTACATACACGTTAGACAGACAACCATAGACAAACACACACACACAGGCCTACAAACATGTCAGTCAGACAACCATAGACAAACACACACACACACACAGATCAGCATTAGCCCAAGTCATCCCCTTCGTCCGATTTCAAGGCCTTTTAAAGTGCGTCTGCGACAGCAGCCGTCAAGTACCTCTGCGGTTTTTTTTTTTTTTTAATGTTTTAAATAAAATGTAAAACGCCACATTGCAATCCTTTTGATAAACCCCACTGTGTAATGAACTCCACTCTGAGCAGCTTTGCCTCAAAGAGGAAACGCTTCACAAAGCGGCGCCTTTTTTTAAAGTTAAGCACCGCCAACAATGACTTCGCCTCTCGAGTGCGACAGAATGAAGATGATTGCGTCTCACCTTTTTTTTTTTTTCCCCCCCACATCCCCTTTATTGTTCCTGGTGAGGAGGGGGGAAACGGTTCTTCCGCACACGTCGGAGCAGGCCGACCGATCCGTATTTTCATCGCGCGATCCGTCCGCTCGTTCGTCTCGCGCCGTTGATCTGCCCATTCATCCGTCCGTCCGTCCTTCATGTTTTTTTTGTCCCCCCCTGAAATGTTCATCTGTGTGAAAAGTGGGGGACCTGTTCTTCTCCGCACGCATACGAATCCCGCGATCCCATCCGTCTACGCCGATCGCCAAACTATTTACCGTCATTTTATCCAGAGCCATTTAGAGCAATAGATATGAACTTTATTGATCCCCGAAGGGAAATTCAGTCGTCATAGCAGCAATGGTACATATAGTGTAATTACCAAAACAGAGTAAATGAAAAATAAAAATATCAAGAAAATAAAGAATAAAAATAAGATAAAATATGTACAAAAATAAATACAAAGTGAATATAGGCTGCAGGGATGCAGTGGTGCAATAGATGAAACTGTGCAAAATGGTTTTATGAATAAATATAAATAAACTAACAGTGCAAATGAATTGTGAATTTTAAACCACAGAAAAATTCACAATTCATTTGCACTGCTGTTAGTTTATTTATCGATTTTGTCATTAAAGATTAACGTCGTTAAGGAGCGAGGTAGGGGGGGCTTCTTTCTCAAGGATGCCTAACCGGTTTCGGCTTGCGGACACTGGGGTGACTCGAACCCAGTGCCTTCCGGCTGCTGGGAAAGTGACCCCAATTACACCACTAACCGACAGAAGTGTGGATAGGTGGACCCAAAGGCCAGAGGACTCAGAGGAGGCAGGTAAGGATGAACGACGTACCTTGTTGACTTTCCTTTCAGAGCAGGAAGATGAACAAAGGCATTCGACGCGAACAAAATAACGTAAACTGCAGTCGTGGACGAATACTGAGCAGTCCCTCCAGGATTTCGCGGGCCTTTTTTGCGATTGTTGCGGCCTAAAATGCCTGATGTTGCGTGAGCTTTTCCAAAAAATTGCGCTGAAAGTTGCGGTGTTTTTTAGGTTTTTGTTGCGATTACAGTGCGAGAGGAAGTGAAAGTTGCGATGAAAGTTGCGATTTTCCTTATGTTAAAATTAAGTTAGTGCTGCAATTTTGCTGAGTAATATGTTAAATATTGAGTCATTAATGCAAAAAGACATTAATTAAAATAATAAAAACACTGACAAATGGTCCGCAGTAAACACGGAAGTAAGGCGGAAGGTAGTTTGTCGACGTCAGTCCAAGACGACGCCAATGATTGGTCAAATTTGCGGGAAAGTTGCGGTGATTGGTTAAAATTGAAAAAACACCGCCCTGAATTCGTGGGGATTGGCTGATGTTGCGAATCGCGACATTGCGAAATCCTGGAGGGTCTGACTAAGGAGCATGAGAATAAACGTGGGAACGTGGCGACGCCGATACGAAGACTGAGCATGAGACAAACTGAGGAACATTTATAAGCGGGTGAAGATAATTTACAGAAGGGGCAAAGCATAAACTAAGGAGGACATTCGAGGCTAGGCTGCATCCGTCCATCCGTCTGTTCATCCACCCTCCTATCAATCTGTCTGTCCGTCGAAACCTTCCTCTCACCATCCAGCTTCCCTTATACCCATCCCACTTGTCTTTCTGTCTTTCAATCCCTTCATCTGTCCATCCATCTGTCCTTCCTCCCGCTCCTCCATCGATATACCCAGCATCCGTCCATCCATCCGTCCTTCTATATTGTAAACCACTTGTCCAGAGCAGGTTGTGTGCCTAGACATACGAATGCCCCACTTGCTCTAATACAACGCAGCTCTCCAGATGCTAATGTCAGTTCTGGCCTTGTAGAAGACTTGTCCAGTCTGACATATTCAGCAGGATCTGTAGAGAGAGAGAGAGAGAGAGAGAGAGAGAGAGAGAGAGAGAGAGAGAGAGAGAACAGGGCAGGAGAGGGAGGGAAGAGGTGGAAGATGGAGGGAGAGAGAGGACAGAGAGAGGGAAGGAGAGAGAGAGGGGGGAGAGAGACAGAAAGAGTGAGGGAGAGAGCAGGGTGAGAGAATGAGAGATAGAGGGGGGGGAGAGAGAGGGAGAGAGAGAGAGAGAACAGGGCAGGAGAGGGAGGGAAGAGGTGGAAGATGGAGATAGAGAGAGAGGACAGAGAGAGGGAAGGGGGGGGGGGAGAGAGACAGAAAGAGTGAGGGAGAGAGCAGGGTGAGAGAAAGAGATAGAGGGGGAGAGAGAGAGAGAGAACAGGGCAGGAGAGGGAGGGAAGAGGTGGAAGATGGAGGGAGAGAGGACAGAGAGAGGGAAGGAGAGAGAGGGGGGGGAGAGACAGAAAGAGTGAGGGAGAGAGCAGGGGGAGAGAAAGAAATAGAGAGAGGGGGGGGAGAGAGAGAGAGACAGAGAGAGAGAGAACAGGGCAGGAGAGGGAGGGAAGAGGTGGAAGATGGAGGGAGAGAGAAGACAGAGAGAGGGAAGGGGGGGGGAGAGAGAGAAAGAGTGAGAGAGAGAGCAGGGTGAGAGAAAGAGAGAACAGGGCAGGAGAGGGAGGGAAGAGGTGGAAGATGGAGGAGAGCGAGAGCGACCGATTTGACCGCCAGCCTGCGCGTCGGTGAAGTTCGTACCGTTACACAAGGAGCCAATCGTTTTCCGAATGCTGTGAGTGTAGAATGAGCTCTAACCTCGGGGATTTAATTGTATTTTCTTGTTCAAACACGCACTGAAACAAGTAAGCATCAACTACATCACTGTGAGCGGCTAATTGGTTTTATTTTTTTCATTTTGATTTAGTTTGTGTTTTGTCAAGGGTAACAGTTTGGTCAAAGCGAGGCTTGTGTGTTCCTTAAATTGTGTTCAATAAAGAAAGAAAGAAATCTTACACGATTTAATTGAATTAGTATACCAACTAAGTCCAAAGGCGAACGGAAAAACCGCACGATACAAGTCCCAAACACAAAGTATTTTTCTAAACATATATTGGATAATAAAAGTATAATTAAAGAGCACACATCTCACCGAGTGGTCCTTTCAAACCGGAGACTAAATTAGTTTTGATTATTACCGCCTTAGCATGCCATGATTACACAGTGTTGCGTTTGATTAGTGTGCTTTGTCTTTAGCAGAAAGGCCACTGATCAATATTCATCGCCTTGTATTTTAAGAGGTTTTCCTAATTACAAATTAAGTCATTACGTTCAATTTGTTTTGATACATAGAATGAATGTATTATATGTTTAAGCTCAACATCCAACCTCTCTCTCGCTCTCTCTCTCTCTTATAGAGAGCCAACAGATTAAGTTGTAGCCTCAATGTATATTTTTATTCAGAGAACACATTAACCTTGCGTGATACAAATCCACATGGTCGTGCACTCGGACGATAATGCATACTGATTTGAAAACATGCATTTGTACAATAGGCTGTTTTCTTAACCCACGGTCATATCGTTTTTTTTCTTTACTGTCCATGAGTCTTTTTTTTCACAGTTGTTGGATGGTTTAATCACTTTTTTTTATGTTTTATTCATATGAGCAGTTCAATTCAGCTGATTTTTGTTTTTTTACATCGTTACATATTATTATAGGCTGTTGCTTTTGAGTTTGAGAGTACACTTGTAATGCTTTTTTTTAAATGTATGGACTATCCAAGTAAACGTGTGCCATGTAATCTTAAGTTTAACATTCAATTCTCAAGTTTAAATTCAAGCTATAGCCGCGTCCAGATGCTCACATTTTCGCTACTTTGCTGTAGGTCCACATTCAAATTCATACTCAGGCATGCACGCACACGCACGCACGCACGCACACTCCAACCGGCCCACTTAAAACAATAGCTTACCTGTCACCTACCGCTGTCTCCCTTGTTTACTTCCATTCTTCACACTACCTCACGATGGTGTGTGTGTGTGTGTGTGAGAGTGTGTGTGAGTTTATTTTGGGCTTTTGCCTTCAAAACATGTTTGCGTGCGTGCGTTTGTATCTGCGTGCGTGTGAGGGCTAATACGCGGATGTTTGTGTACCTACGTATTTGTGTGTGCGTGTGTGTATAGTTGAGTGTGTGTGTGTGCATGGGCGCATGTTTGAAGGCCAACAGCAGTGAGCAGGCCCGGCGCCACCAGGGGTCTTAATGGGGGCTCAGCCCCCTCAGTTGTATCTTTCGCCCCGTCTGTTCAAGCTTTGTGTATCTGTAGAAAATATAAATATAAACAGGCGCTCTGCTAGCGCTATGTTCTGACGTTGAGTGCTCTGACCAATGCATGTATTCTTTGATTTTTTTTAAACCGTAGCCTTATGTTGTTTGTATGTACTTATTGGTTAAATCAATGCATTTCATTTCATGGAAAATATTGCATTTTTTCCCAGCCCCCAAAGTCACTTCACCTTGGCGCCAGGCCTGGGAGTGAGCCACCTAAATACAACATTTGCCTTAACATTGAAAACTATCTTATCCTATCTTATCTCCTATTCGAATGTGATCGACTTTACACACATACACATTACATAAGGAGGGACGTGGTGCACAGTACATATTTGTTAGTTACATATTTTAGATTTTTGTATTATTTTTTAATATATTTTCTATCTTCCATCTATTTACGTTCTTGAGAGTACCTGTTTATCGTATGCACCATTCACACCGCCGCAGATTCCTTGTAAGTGAAAACTTATCTGGCAATCAATCTCATTCTCATTCTGATTCCGAGTCCGTATCCGCCATCGATAAATGGCATAAGTTGTTTCCAATTTGCATTTGATGACTCACGACGATGACATCTTTTTTTCCCGCCTCGAGCGCCTCGCTCCGTACGAACACACAAAACCGACCGAAGCGACCCCAACTCCTCGTGTTTCTCAAAGTATCAACGGATACTGGAGAACGTCAGGACAGGCCGAACCGACCCGACCGGACCAACAGCAGCTCTTGGTGAGTCACGGTGACAGATCTGCTCTGAATTTCCCATAGGGATAAATAAAGTTTTTATCCATCCATCTCATCTATCAAATAAGGGGCATATAAATACGTGTGTTGTTACCAGACGTGACTACAGTAAAGCAAGAGAAAGTGCAGTTTTAGTAAGTCAGTCGAAGTACCTTTAGGTGTTTTAGACACCTATTTTAATGCTTTATTCATACTTTATTCAGTTCAATATCCTATGTAAAGTATAGATATACTGCATCCATCTCTATCATGTGTTCCCAGATGAAAATGAACAAATTGCATCGACTGAAACATCACTGAAATATATCAAGACCATATACCCTCACACATGATTAGATTAGATGAGATTAGCACAGGTGCAAAGCCAATTGCAGAAATGCAGTTAGCATCTAACCAGAAGTGCAAATGTAGCATTATTCACAGAATATACAGGAAATGTGGTGCAGTGCAAAAGTAGTGCTGCAGTACAAATGTACAAAAAGTACTACAGCAAAATGACTGCTGCTGTATCTCACAACATGGACAGAGGAGAGTTACGGTATGCAAAAAGACGGTTGCATGTGCAGCATGTGCAGTATGAACAGCAATGTGTGCAATCGGTTACATGCATCTATCCCATTAAGTCATCCATTTCACCCCCCATCCACCCCCATCCGTCTAAGTACAGGGTATATGTGCCCACTTGCTCTAAAAAAAAAAAAAGCAGCACTCCCGCTCTCTCGATGCTAATTTCAGTTTGACCTTGTTGCTATCAAATATTCAGCAGAGGGATAAATACAGAGCGAGAAAGAGAGGGAGAGAGGGAGAGTGTAGTCGGACAAGTAGCAACGGCCGTCCAATTTATCCAATGGCTATTTAAGCGACGATTGTGTCGACCTGTTTCCCATTCCAATCTAGAAAAACAGGTATAGCTATACGGTTGCGCGCTATTAGAGGTGAACCGCCGCGTGGCGTACGACTAGCGCCTTTGTGCGCCTCGAAAAGCGCCGCATAAAATCGAACGGATGTGTTAATACGCCGTTTCTCAGGGAATACAAGTCAATCCATCCAAGGATTTTTTTTTCTCTATACATTTTCCCCTATTGATCGTTTTAATCGCCCAGTCCACTTTTGTCCCTGACCCCCCCCCACCCCAACTCCATGCCATAGCTATAACCGCAGCTACAACTCCAGCCACTAGAGGCTGCCAATGCACTGTAAAAAATCCAACTTGAAAAATAGTTGCCTTAACTCGAATAACTAATTAACAAAGAGACTGATATGACCTGAAAGTTGTCTTAACTTACAATACTGTGTTGTATGTCTATTTTGTATACATGTTGGGAAAAGTTGCGCTTCAAAGTTGGGAGAAATAACATTTGTAAGTAATCTGCACTTAATCAATGACAATTTATTAAATTTTGACAGCCTTAAACACTTTGCAGATGCTTGTCTCACGTTTAAGATTCTAAACGGACTTGCACCTCCACCACTGACACAATTTATAGGTCGTAGGGACAGTGGTGCCAGAATAACGAGGGCAACTACCAGAGGGGACTGCGAAGTTCCAAACAGACGCAGTGTGTTTGGGAAAACAGTCTTCTCTGTTAGAGCCTCGCATCATTGGAACAGTCTCCCTACTGAAGTAAGAGAGACCTCCAACTATCTCACCTTCAAATGTAACCTTAAGAAGTGGCTTAAAGCAAACCAAATCTGTAATCATGAGTAACATTCAATATTACTAGCTTCCTTTTTCACTGCCCCCTGTACTATGTTTTCGTGTTGTAATGCATGTTGTATGCATGTTTTTACTGTATTGTATGTTTTTGTACGGATCACTTTTATCACTTTGTAAGAGCCTGCTCAGGGACTACAGATGAAAATTAGCTTATGGCTAACTCTGGCCCATTTACATGGAATTTAAAAATGACGTGTTGATTAATGTGCATTGTCCCTGATAAATAAATAAATAAATAAATAAAATAAAATAAATCAGCTGAACTTGCTGGTTGAAGTTCGTACAACTTTTTTGAAAATTGCGCGCATGCTCAGTTGTTGGATAACGTGTTGGATAACGTCGAAGAGGGCGGATTCCACCGCTCTCTCTCTCCCAACGTCCTTGGTAAGTAGAAACCATTTTGTTCTAGCTGGCAATTCATTTCAGTGTATTGTAGAGAATCTTTGCTCTGTTCGCTTATTTAGTGAAAATACTTTCCGTATCTCTGACTACGACCATATTTAAACTAAGACCGCTGGTGTTTTTAAAAGAACAAGGTGAGACTTCCCGACAAGCACCGAGTTTAGCTAGCAGTCATGCTAACTTCACCCATGCCGTGAACTGTTTTTGCTGTACAAGCTAGTCAGTAGGTTTGCTTGCTAACCGACTGCTAGGGAGATTGTTAGCCATCAAAATGTACGTATTTAAGTTTGGATACACGGTTGTCGGCTAAAACACACCACACACGCAATATGTCTCTACATGTGTTACATAATTGATGTTTGGAGAAACTGTTTTGTCATTAAAATTGTACTGCTGGATTTCACTTCACAAATGAGGTAAACTTAGCTAGCAGCACATGGCAAATGTTGGCTGGCTAGTCAACCACAGCTAACATGATAATTGGTCAGTGAGTTTGACACTGGGAAAAGACTGACTAATATTGTCCACAAAGTGCATTTTAGAGTATGGGCTTGATGTGCTTCATGCAATTAATGGTGCACATTTGCTTTTTTAATACGTTTTGTAAATTGTAGACGTTTTGGACACCCTGTATACATGCGGGTGTACTTTTACTTACGCCTACAGTTTAGAGGTTTTAGTTGTCTTGTTCTATGTTACTTGTAATGGATGAGCACACATGCTCGCCTTTCTCCTGGTCTTAGCATGTGATGGGCTGCTTGTTGTTTGTCATGTATGGAGTTCTTACTAGTAGCATCCCCCCAGTACCTGTTTTGCCATTAATAAATGTTTATTTCTCTTTTTTCATCTTAGTGAATCCTGATGCGACTCTTCTGAGACACCACCGGATTCACCAGTCATGTAAGTGCCCGCTGGCCATGTTTTTTCAGCGATTGCGTCTGCTCATTTAAAACATCTGGTTCATTGATGTGTCATCTGTCCAAGTTCCACACAAAAACACCTGGACATGTACAGAACACAACATTTGCATGTGAATTGTGTGATTTTAAGGATGTCTGTGATGAAAAACAAGTGTTCAGTCATTTAGGATTGCATTTAAGGAGTCATCAGACAATTAGATGCCCATTTGTAAATTGTGATTTTACAAGCAATGTGGTGTCTACTTTCAGTAGTCACAGAAGTAGGTCCCATAAACACCACACTGTGAAAGATTTAAGGACAGTTGAAGGTGGTATTGTTGTAACAGAAACTGCAGATGAAGAGCCAGTTGGACAGACGGCTAGTAATGACCATATTCCCTCTACATCGGCAGTACGTGACCCCATGTTGATCTGGTGAAGCATAGATGGCCAGCACTCTTCATGGAATATCAGGTAAGTGTGCTTCTCATGTTAAATCTCACTCGGCCCCTTTCTTCCAACACCTTTTTCCAGCTCACATCCTTGTTGACATGCACATACTGCCTGACTTCCTATTTAAATGTCTTTCAAGATCTCATCACACACTTTCGTTGTTATTCACAAAGCCTTTACAAACCTTATTGTTCTCACTTTTTTCCTCTACAGGTGAACTGTGAATTTCAGAGGATAACTATGGTTGCCCTGCAGCGAACATTCCTTAAAGCACTTGAAACCCACACCCCCAAACTCCTGAAGATGTACAGAAGAGCACATTTTGGTGAAGAGATGCAGACACTCCTTGACTCCTTGGATAAGGAGGTGAGAAGCAAGACATGTAGTAAATTAAGTAAAGATCTCTCTCGCATGCTCTTTCTTTCTCTCTCTCTCTTCGACTGATGAATGTAGAGGGCCTGTCTGTCTTGACTCAAATGTGTTTTGTTTGCCCCCCACACCCCCACCAGACATCTGACCTTTCTGAACACAGGACAGTGGCCCTGAGAGGACTTCCACTCTTTGTCAGGGATTATGGAGCCGAGAGAATTCTGAGAACATGCTTGGTAAGTACATGTTTTTAGAACTTAAATGAAATAACTTCATCAGCTGTACACGACTTTGCTCTTCATGTTGGTTTGTTTGTTTGTTTTGTTGCTTAACAGAACACTGATCCAGAGGAGGCGTACACAAAGGATGTCAGAATGGCTGTCCTGACTGTGGTTGAAGATGATGGCGGTGCCGGGGCGTCTGCTTCACCACACATTGAGGACTTTGCCATTGTTCTGGAGGAAAATGTTGTTATCCACAACATCCGCAATTTTCCAAATGCATTTGCTCTTTTTTTTGGGCTGTTGTATGCTCTCAACTTTCAATACCCTAAAGAGTTAAAATACACATGTGAGGTGATTCAGAAAGTCTTCTTGAGTCTTGGTGATGACTGCTCAGCAAGAGTTCAGTTTTTAAAAAATAAACTCTTGCGGTAAATGTCATGTACACTGGCTAAAGGCATAGTTTGGTGTTAAATGATAAAAACGGTGTCATTACATGATAACGAGTTAGGATGTTTGCTGTATGATGGCTGAGTTTTGCTCCTCAGCAAACATAACTCGTTATCATGTAATGACACTGTTTTTGTCCTTTAACACCAAACTATGCCTTTAATGTACACTGGATTGGAAGGTTGTTCTTATTTTAAAATGGTTTTGCTTATTTTCCAAACCAGTTCATGGCATCTTTTGACTGACTGTTTTACAAGTGTTCTGCCTATATTTCATGTTTGTGACTGAAAATGATGATGTGACTGACCTTTTTCTTTGTAGGTATAACCACATCATAGTAGCCTGTGACTTATTATTTATTTTTTACATTTTCTGAGTTGTCCTTCTGGGATTACTTTTTTGTTTTGGCTACTGATTGTATTGAGTGCTGAGGCTCAAAACAGTTCAAATAAAAATTATTTCTTTGACTAAAAACTGCTCGTTTGTAAGGATGTAGAACTGTTCAGAAAATTGGAAGACTGCTTAACAGATTGTATGATGTATGAGGTCTAAATAGCTTCAGTACGTAACAAAAACCTGCAAATGCAAAATAATAATGCAAGTTGTCCTTAAGGATAAGATTGAATAAATACAAAACAGATTCATAAGTCATATAAACCTCAATTTTAGTATTACAGGAACACACATTTTAATATTACATGAACATGAGTTATTGAGTACAGCCAACATTACAATCTGTTGTAGTTGCTGAGTTAAATGTGTTTGGTCAACTTATCATTTCCCTTTGTCTGAACTCAATAATTTGAGTTTTGCATGAAAAGTTCAGTTTACTCAAAAATCTGAATGTATAATGTTGACTAATTTTTTTTAAGTTGAAGTCACTGCAGATTTTTTACAGTGTGGGAACACTTACACAAAAAGTGCAGGTTTTACGTTTTCTTTTATTTCTGGTTCGGGGGGGGGGGGGGGGGGGGGGGGGGGGGGGGGGAGGTTGTAACACACAGGCTCTCCGGCTGCTGCAGGACCATGGATAGCGCCCACGGGGAAACACGCAAAATACTTGTTATTTCCGCGCGCCTCGGCGATCGTTATCGGGCCTCAAAAGCCTCGCTAATAGGAGGCCCGGCCGGGGCTACGAAATATGGAAATGCTGGAAACGCGACGGCGCGGGAATGCACAATTATGCTTCGTGATCCGTGTGTGTTATGTCTAGGTGTATTTAAGACGCGTCCCCAAAACCCCTACCTACCTTTCGCCTTAATGACTTTGCATCCGAATTTGACGCCGTACAGATAAAAGCATCTCCTGGCCTAAATGACTAAATAGTAAATATTATCTGGGGAACAAAAAAAACAAATCAAAAAGCCACAAGCCCCTTCTCCAAGGGGAGAGGTTTCATCAGCGGGTAGAAATGTGCAAAATGTGTATGTGTGCGTAACTTTCCGGCTGAGGATAATAATTGATCACACCCCCGGCGGTGGGGTGGGGAGGGAGGGTCCCTCTAAGTACTCTGAATGATCAGTAAAATTGATCCGGTCCATGTTTAATCACGGCTGCCACGAGGATCGCATTTCTAGCGATACGGTATGTATGGGGATGAGCGCCGCGGCGTCACAACGTGAGGCGAGTCGAGTCATAAAGAAATGCAGCGATTTTCCTGTTTGGCAGCATGCCCGCCCCTGAGGACTAACTCACTCTATCACCCACGCACACACACACACTTACACACACACACACAC
>JAOPHQ010003441.1:30000-32500 GCA_030340625.1 Merluccius polli
CTGGCCATGGCCTTCTCGCAGAAATAATTCAGTATAATGGTGTGTGTGTGTGTGTGTGTGTGTGTGTGTGTGTGTCGGGGGGGTGGCGATGGCGGCGGCACTCTGTATTTATCTACTTTTCACCGGTTGCATACGAGGCGGTCGGCGAAAAAAGGTCTCGACGGCCATTTTAGCGGTACGCCCGGAGTCGAACCGAGGTTTGCGGCGCCGATGAAAAACAACGCCGTTCCAACCTTTCCAACGAGCGCCACGTATGGCGCACACACACGAAAAAAACACGACTTAAGCCCGACAACAAATGACTATGGTGGTATGTCCACTTTTTTTTCTAGTGATATCCCCTCGATGGCGGCCGTGCGGTGAAATATTTTAACCTTCGCTCGCACGTCTTACATATGGAGTAGCGTTTATTCAGACAACGCTCTTATGTTATTCCACACACACACACACACACACTGCTCAAAGTCAGGGGGGGGGGGGGGGGGGGTCACAACAGCTCTGCTTTGTTGAAAACGTCACTATGCACCCTTCATCAGACATGATACAGTGTGTGTGTGTGTGTGTGTGTGTGTGTGTGTGTGTGTGTGTGTGTAGGTGTGGGATATAAAGGTAGTATTAATGAATAAATGGCGCGGAGGCGACAACACCCGACTTGCGCTTGAAGGATGCGTTAATTTCGAAAAACACGGCAGGCCAGACATGAGACGCGAGCCGTGCATAAAGAGTGATAGCATAAACACGTCAAGGACACGCTCCGGTGGAACAAGACGAGAGAATCGATAAGTACAAAATGCACGAATCGAATCGCGTTTTTAACCGCTCAGCGGATACTGTATACATGTTGTCTTAAACACGCCGTAACCGTGGCACGCGAACAAAGCTGGAATAAAGTTATCTCAATAGAGCGTAACAGTGACCGCCCCTTTTTAACAGCTCCGGTGCCGGAAGTAAATTTCCCGTGCATTTATCTCGTCCACTTTTCGTATAATCCTTATAAAAAGAGTATTAAGCCTTTAACCAAGCCGATCGTTCGTTGTGGTAGTCGTGACCATATTATGTTTGATTCGGGCATAAAAAGAATTTGGAAAACGGAAGAAAAGCCAAAGGTACTTTATTTTGTTGACCGAGTGAGGAACTACTCATCCCGAATCAAACATAATATGGTCACGACTACCACAACGAACGATTGGCTTGGTTCAAGTCTTAATACTCTTTTTATAAGGATTATACGAAAAGTGGACGAGATAAATGCATGGGAAATTTACTTCCGGCACCGGAGCTGTTAAAAAGGGGGCGGTCACTGTTACGCTCTATTGAATTGGACTGAAAGTTGTAGTCATTATAGTACACATGCACAGATATATATATATACATACATATATATATATATATATACACATACATATACACATATATATATATATACACATATATATACACATATATATATATACACATATATATACACATATATATATATACACGTATATATACACATATATATATATATACACATATATATACACATATATATATATACACATATATATACACATATATATATATACACATATATATACACTCACCGGCCACTTTATTAGGTACACCTGTCCAACTGCTCGTTAACGCAAATTTCTAATCAGCCAATCACATGGCAGCAACTCAATGCATTTAGGCATGTAGACATGGTCAGGACGATCTGCTGCAGTTCAAACCGAGCATCAGAATGGGGAAGAAAGGTGATTTAAGTGACTTTGAACGTGGCATGGTTGTTGGTGCCAGACGGGCTGGTCTGAGTATTTCAGAGACTGCTGATCTACTGGGATTTTCACGCACAACCATCTCTAGGGTTTACAGAGAATGGTCCGAAAAAGAGAAAATATCCAGTGAGCGGCAGTTCTGTGGGCACAAATGCCTTGTTGATGCTAGAGGTCAGAGGAGAATGGCCAGACTGGTTCGAGCTGATAGAAAGGCAACTGTAACTCAAATAACCACTCGTTACAACAGAGGTATGCAGAAGAGCATCTCTGAACGCACAACACGTCGAACCTTGAGGCGGATGGGCTACAGCAGCAGAAGACCACACCGGGTGCCACTCCTGTCAGCTAAGAACAGGAAACTGAGGCTACAATTCGCACAGGCTCACCAAAATTGGACAATCGAAGATTGGAAAAACGTTGCCTGGTCTGATGAGTCTCGATTTCCGCTGCGACATTCGGATGGTAGGGTCAGAATTTGGCGTCAACAACATGAAAGCATGGATCCATCCTGCCTTGTATCAACGGTTCAGGCTGGTGGTGGTGGTGTAATGGTGTGGGGGATATTTTCCTGGCACACTTTGGGCTTATTAGTACCAATTGAGCATTGTGTCAAAGCCACAGACTACCTGAGTATTGTTGCTGACCATGTCCATCCCTTTATGACCACAGTGTACCCATCTTCTGATGGCTACTTCCAGCAGGATAACGCGCCATGTCATAAAGCGCGAATCATCTCAGAC